>WBNQ01033040.1:7503-46345 GCA_013401375.1 Spizella passerina | reverse complement strand
TACATTACCATACTGTGTTACATTTTAAACCCTAAAAACTCCTCTTTGACACCTTCTGCCAAGCTGTAGGGTCTGCTCTGACCCTTGGGCCTGTCTGCGAGCAGAGGGTGTTGTTCCATCAAAAGGGGATCACCTTCAGCTGGCCATGCCATTGTTTTCCAGTTTTTCAGTAACTGAGGGATCTCAAAGCTTGCTTTCATTTCAGTCTTGCTTATAGTTTCTATATTCTCGAAATCTTTTGCCAGGCAATCATATTTATAAGGCTTTCCTGTTTCATCTTCCCCAACATCCCAGTGGCAATGTACAGTCACCCTTGGCAGTGCCCAGCCCTTTGAGCAACTCCTGTTACAGCAGTTCCTGAGTGCAACTTTTCTTTGTGAAATGCTGCAGTTCTTCCTGAGGAGTGCACCTGCAGAGCTGAGCTTGTGGATAACTGGAGAATATTGCCAGAAGCTGACACTGGAAATCATTATACACTTATCAGTGTTGAAGTTTTTGGCCGGATACTGGGATTACGGTGCTTTGACTGCTAAGCAGAAGTGCTGTATTGTTTAGATATCTTTGTAACATTCAATTTATTAAATACAGATTTTATGGAACTCTTTGGCCTGAGGCTTTGAAAGGACAGGATGATTCCATGTGAAGTGGTGAGAGAAATAAACATTAAATACACTTAAAAGGAAACAGCAAATCATCCAGATAAGATATCATCCATTTAGCCTTGATAATCATCGTGTAAACTTTCTTCCTGAGCTTGTCTGCCTGTGGCTGCCATTTGATGCCTGGAATGTCAGCAATTTGGGGCAGGGACAGTCTCTTCATCATCTATTTATAGCTGCTTTTCAGGCAATGTGGGTATGGCATCTTGGTGCTACAACAAGAAATCTAATGAACACACACACATATATCTATCATGTGATCACATATTTGGTTATCTTCCACCCCTGTCCATATTTCACCTGTTGGTGTTTGTATTTGTCTTTTTCTTCCTCTTTGTTCTCTTCAGTGTCTTGTCAGGCTGTTGATTGTATTTTCAGAGTACAAAAACATGGTGGAACTGTAGCCCAAGAAACTAATGGGATGTTAGATGAGATAGAAACCACAAAGATACAAAGGGTGGAGACAAAGTGCTCATTCATTAAGAAAAAAAAAAAAACAACCCAAAAAGCCTGCAAAAGCAAAGTGAGCAAATGAATTTTTGAAATGATTCTGAGGACTTGGCTACCTGGTATATCTCCTTTATTGTCCTTTCTTCTGGAGTTGCACACCTAGTTGATAACCTTGTTGTGAAATTTCTGTTGTCTCCTTCCTGTGCTCTAGAAGGTGGGTGGTTTTCTCCCTTTGTTTCCCTTTTGTTCTCACGGGGTGTTTCCATCAGGAAATTCCCATCGTGACTGCCCAGTCTGCTTTCACCCAGTCCCTCAGCCCAGGGCTCTGCTTCTGGCTCAGGAAATCTTCTGAAATCCAGTTGTTCCCCCTGACATCGAGGCTCAGGCTCTTGCTTGCCAAAGTCAGGCTGACATTTTGAAAAATAAGTGGGTGAAAACCTGAGAAAGAATGTGTTTTGACAAATTTCTGAATAGGAGTGTAAGTGTATGAACATCCTGCACAAAGGATTTATTTTTTGTTTTTTATTTTTATTCCAAAGTGGTTTTTGGACTGAAAAGACCACTGACTGCCAGTTTGGGGGTGTTTCAATGAAAATTCAGCTTTTTATTGCACATCCTTCTCTCCCAAAGATGAGCAGCTGTTAAAAATTCCTTTTGTTATTTTATTAGCCCTTCACTTGTGAATTTAAAAACAGGAGAGGCACTTTCTTAGGCCATTTCTGCATTCAAAATTATAGATATTTTTTTGAGCAAGAGTATTGGTACTGCAATATTGTAAATGCTGGGCAGTTCAACAAAAATATGAGCAGAACCCTTGTAGATAACTGGGTGTAAATGGATGAAAATTCTTCATTTTCACCATTGCATTTTCAGACTTAAAAAGAAAATTACTGGGACTTCAAGGTTAAGAGAACAGAATCACAAAGCAAGTATGTTCAGGGGGGCACAGGAAATAGAAATGGATTCCAGTCTCAGCTCTATGCCCCATTGATGGGGGCATTTCAGTTTGCAGTGTGTGCCAGCTGTAGACTCAGTGGATGACTATTGTACTAGAAAAATTAAATTTTTTTTTAGGTTTACATGTACACTGCCATTGGGATTTGGTTTTGGTCTTGGTTTAGAAGGCAAAGGTGGAATGACTTAGATTATTTTGGGATTTTCAGCCAAATTAATGAATCTGTTATGCAGATGTAATCTGTTTCTGCTTTTAGAGTAATTTGAATGTGTGCCTTTCAGTAATGCTGAGTAACATAATGCATTGCTGATCTAAACTGTTAGGTGTGTCTAGTTGTGAAAAAAGGGAATAAAGCTTTCTTTTCACAGTTATTGGCAGAAAGTGACTGATTGCTGTTGTGGGGTATTTTATTGAGGGGCTGGGGCTGCACATGGAGCCCTAAGTCAGTGTGACAGTGCTGGAAACATCACAGCTCCTGTAACACAAGAGGCAGCAGCACAGACAGATGGAGGGTGTGCAAAACCAACAGGGTCGTGCTTTTCAGTGTAAGAGAGAGTGTTCTGAGCTATGTTGGGATTTTTAGATCAGATTTCAGAATCATGTTAGATCTTAGCTCACAATTTCCTCAATACTCAGCAGTGTCCTGGCTTCCCTGGTCGCCCACCAGCTGAGAGCTTTGGGGTTGGCAGGCTTGGAGGAGACTTCAGTTTAAAAAGAGATGTATTGATTTTAAATCACTTCAGACAAAGCATGTTCAAAAGTTTTTAGAAGTGTAGCAGACTTTGGAGGTAAGGAAACAAACCCTGCTGGTGTGTTTCTTTTGTGATTGTGTCCCTTTTTTTTTTGTGATTGCCCAGTGGCAAGGGTGTCAGAGGTGCTTTGGAGCAGCCCTGTGTACACCAGTGTGGGGAGAGTGGCATTTCTAAGGAAATACCAGTTATCCAAGTAGCTGCTGTGCTATAACCATGTAGAAGTGTCTGCTCAAATCCATGGTTTGTCAACACAGTTCTCACTAAAACTGACTTTTCCATATGATTTTTAATGGACATGGCTTTCCATCTGTCGTCAGAAATATCAGTGAAATGACATGTGCAGCATATCAGATTTGAAGTTAATTGAAGTAATTGAGTGGATTCTTGGTCCTGTGCCTTTTTCATGGACATCTGTTTGGATTGCATTTCTCCACTTCAGACCTTGCAGATGGAGTGTAAATATTCTGGAAGCTGCTATTGGATTGTGCCTTTTGTTTGCTATTTTGCTGAGAGTTGGGGTTTCCTTAATGAAGTACTGAATCTCTTAATTGTCACCAGCCTGACAAAAAGCTTAAGACATTTTCTCTACACTCAAATATCTTAGACTGGGGATTAGGAAGATTTGTGTTATAAATAAAATGTGCTGCATTATTTCTTAGCCATTTCAATGGGGAAAGGATTGATGCTCCTTCCTGGCAGCTTCCCATTGAAATTGAAACTTAAAATTTTAAGTTTTATTTCTTTACATTATCAACTTTTTTCTTTTAATTACTATTAATAAAACTTTCTTTATACCCTTTTAAAATTTTAAACCTGCTTTGCCTTTCTCCTTATCCTATCTCACAATAATAAATAAAATAAATACAAGAATAGTTAACCAACATTAAAGCCCGCCATGCTCATCCATTTAAAAATCTCAAAATTAAAAAAATCTTAAATTAACAAACCAAAACCACTCACCCTCCCCCTGTTCTTCAGGCATGGTGTGGAGGAGCTCTGGGCTTTGGAGTGAATCTGATTGAAAGCAGTGTAAGAATAGGACATGGAATTAAGGAATTCATGGGTCCTGTCTTCCCTGCATACTCCCAGATCCTTCCCTCAGTCCTACAGGCTTGTTCATAACAATTAAAGGGCGTTTTTTCTCAGATTTGAAAGGATTCAACAGTTTTGTCCTGCTGAAAATAACTTCATCTGCTCTGAATCTTTTCAGTGGAAAGAGAAAGGCTTGAGATTGGCCCTCTTCATTTTCCTGTATTGAGAGTTGTGTCTTTGTACCATGCTAAAATTAGATGTTTTACATTTGGAAGGTAAGTATTGATGCAAACCTTCATGGATTCTTAACAGAAAGAAGAGCTTTAATAGTTCTTACTCTTTTTGCTATGACTGTTTTGCAGTTGTGTAACTTTTTTTCTGATTTGTTCTCTCAAATGCTTGTGAGAGCTTCCTTCAGCCTCTTTTAGATTGCTGTGGGAAAAGAGGTGTGTCTGTAGGGCATATAATAATTTCTTTACCCTTTCTGTTATTGCTTTTGTAGGGTTTCACAGCATTTATTGTAAACAGAAGGCTGTGGACAGGAGTAGATGCTTTTCATAACAATCCATTGTGTGTCTCTGTGTGTGACTTTATAGGTGCACGTGTGGAAACATGGAACTTGTAGATCTTTTTGTCCCTTTTAGCTGTGTTCTAAGAAGGTTTCCTGGTAGTATCTGCATTTTCCATGCATGACCAGGAGTGGCTGGAATGTTTGAAGCCCTGTGCCCCATGGCACCCTGTGCAGAGCTCACTGCTCTGGGACCTCTCCTCATTCCTTCTCTCCATGACCAGGCTTAGCTCGTCCCAGCCCAGCTGCAGGGTCCTGTTCCACCCAAGAGCAATGCTCATACAGCTGGCTAGGCAGGAATTTTGCGTGGATAAATAGCATTCTGAGAAATAACAGCTGACTAGCAGATAGAAAGCAGTTATCCAAGCTAGAATATCTTTTCTACATGCATTTAATCACTTCCTCATGTGTGATATCCTCCTTTTGTCTCTCAGCAGTTTTGGGCCAGGTGGTTGTGTGAAAGTCCTAACAGAAAATATGGCCCAATCTCTCTGGAATACCTTCCTACCTGTGCAGATTGCTCTAAGGAAAAGTTTTAACATGTGGCAAAGAGCTGATTTTTATGTTTTCCTGTGGACTAGAAGTCAAAAATCAGGGATATTTCTGCATCTCACTCAGCAGGAAATGATCCAGATGCCAGTCATATAGGTGTGCAATTAACATTAAATATGAGAAATTTTTATATTTTAAAAGCACAGAGATGTGTGGGTCTCTGAAGTGCTCTTGCAGACTGCTAAATCTGCAGCACTTTTTTTTTTAAATAATGGGGTGAAAAGAGGCTGTTGGGGTTTGGCAGGACTCACCTCCTGTAGCACATTTCATCCTTCCTTCTTCACTAAACTTGGCAGGAAAGGAGCACGTGGCAGTGGTAAACATGAGGTATAAAATGCAGGAACACTGCAGATAAAATAATGGCTCACAGAATGGGGAGTAGGTCTAAAGGTACAAATATAAATATCTAAATTTAAGGAATAGTTTTATTTTTTTAATGCTTTAAAATTAACACTCCAGAGATACTAACTTCTTCAAGTATAGTCAGCTGGGAGAAAATGGTCAGAAAATGTGAAAGCCACCAAGTTTATTGCAAAAAAGTTAATGTTTGGGGGCACTAGCAAACGAATGTGAAATTAAAGAAACAGCAGACCAGGAGGGAGAATCCTTTTAACCCAGACTGCTGTTCTGTTGATTGTTTGGGATTAGTTGTGAATATGTCAGTCTTCATATATGTAACTAATTTCAGTACCCTTGGGGATAATGGAAGAGTGCATCTGTGCACTGGGAGTAAAGGGAATTTCAGTGATTCAGAAGTGTTTCCTTGAGAAGTTCCTGCTGCAGCCACTGCTGTCCTGGAGTCACTGCCAGGATTGATGTGGCACTGGCTGATATTTATGACTCTGATGAAGGTGAGAGCTCTCAGGCATGCAGGTTCTGTCCCTGAGCATGAAGCTGCTGAGCAGTGCTGGCAGGTTTCAGGAGGATATAGCACCAGTGAGTAATGAAGCAGCTCTTACCAAGATGAATATTGTTTTTTACCTGCAAACACAGGAATGAGATCTTCTTCTCTGATTTAAATGTATGTAGTCTTTACAAAACAGAACGTAGCATTCACCTTGGCTGTGGTCCAGAAGGAGTTAAAAACCCTGATAATCTTTGCAATGATTTAATTGAGCTTGGGCTCTGGCTCCAAGGACAGAATGAAACTAAAGCTTTTCAATTATGATGCCAAAGAAAAGGGAAGGGTTGTGTTTCCCCAGTGAAGATTACTTTATTGGGATGTGCCATGGAATATGTGGCAAATGAGTGAACTGCAATGGGTATGAGCCAGCTTGAACTCATTACTGAAATCCTCCTCGTGGCAACCTGCAAAAATGGATTCCTGAGAGAAGGATCAGTCATTGGGTCCTGCTGGGGGACAGGAGAAAGTCAGGAAGTGCCAAAAGAACATATGAGGTACAGAAAATGTAAAGTACTGATATATACATATGCAAAGAGAGGCAGGCACTTCTCTTTTTTATTTGGATTTAATAATACAATTTATGGAGATTTAGTCCTGCAGAGAAAGTAAATGTATAAAGGACCAAAACCCACTGTAGTTAATTTTTCTTGAAAACAAAATTACTCTTATGACCTCCTGATGTTTTAGCTTACATGCTAAATGTAGTAGCAAAAAAACTATTTCATCACCACCCCCCTCCAAATTTTGAGACTGTTTATCACATCTACCTCACTCTTTCTGCTTCTGTATATGGTGGCAAAATTTGAAAAAGATGGAGGAAGAAGACCAGTGCTCTGATATTCAAATGTGCAGAGTAACTTCTGCAAAGGCTATGGGAGAAGGTTAGGGTTCAAACAAAACAGATATTTTGTTTCACTAGCTCTGCCAATACGGTGGGGAAGGAAAATAGATTTTTCAGTCTGAGACCTTCAGAGTTCTGTGGCTGAAGAATTCTGTGTCCAGAATATCAAATCATGTCATAACAGATGCCATCCTTCCCTATTAACCTTTCATTTTCCAATGTCCTCAGCCAGCCTTCCTTCCAGCAGAGCTGTTACTGTTCCACACCAGATCTGTTTTGGATATCTGTGGCTGTTGTGCCCACACCTGGCATCCCTCTCACCCTGCTGAGCAGTTTGCTTCTGCAGCAGGTGAGTCTGGAGCTGGGACCTTGGTTTAAAGGGAAGAAAAGTCCCCTAATTTCAGTTTGTCCTGCTGGCAGGAGCTGCTCTGTGTGTGTGGATCCTGTGGGTCAGTCATTCTCTTTCATGCACGCCTTAACCACGTGCATGTGGCACTTGATAGCAGGAGCTGTCATTTATTCTGAGTGCATAATTCAGAGTGGAGGAGAGCTTTTTAATGAGTCAGGTATGCTTTATTGTGTAATTTCAGTGGTCTGAATCAGAATTCGTTGTAATTTTTTGCCTTGTAATCTAGACATTTTTCTAATGGGCTATGAGATTTGTCATCTCTATTTTTTAAGTATTCACCAAACTTCCTCCCTCCCTTTCTTTTTCCTAAGTGTGTTCATTAGGTCTGAGCAGCAAGACTAGCCTCAACAACGATTTTACTTTTGCAGAAAGGAGTACCCAAGAATTCAAGGACAAATAAGACCTGTAGAAAAAGCTGTATAAAAAGAAATACGTACCTGCACATCTACCCACTGTAGGCTTAGAAATAACGTGCTGATGAATAACAAAGATAAAATAAGGCTGGGGATGGAACAGCTTCAAGGAAAATGCAAAGAACTAATGAAGGTTTCAAAGATCTTTAAGTTATCTCTCTGTATCAGAAGACTGATTCTCCTCATGGCTCCTTGCAGGTGGAGTAAGTTGAGTGAAGGCTTTCGAGTTGCACCAGGTGTAGCTGGTGTAAATCACAGCAGCATGAGACCCACGGTGATTTATCTTGCCATGGCAGAGACAAATCTTATCTGAAGATTCCTGGTTCTGTAGAGGATGAAGCGTTCATTTTCTTGTCATCACTCAAGGCAATAGATAGTTTTATCTAATTTTATAATCTGTCTGAACAGAGCAGTTTTGAGGCTATAAACATTATTTAAAGATGTGCTTTCTTGTATTTCTGAAACCGTCATCAAGGTCTTTTCCTCAAGCAGACATCTTTTCTATAGGTCTGCTTTTGATCTTATTTTATGACTGATGGGCTTTATAGCAAGTTTTAGTGAGTTTTTATTTCAAGATCAATAAAACTGAAATACTAAAAGCAAAGTGCAGGCTTCCAGCCCACCCACTCTTCCCCTCACACACTGTGACACACCTTTTGGGACTGCTGTCATATCAAGTGCCACCAGGGCACGTGCTGGGTTTGGTGATGTAGCACAAGGCCCTGTTTAAGCAGGAATCAGAATGGAGCTGTTCTGGCACTGAATGTTGCTTAAAAATTTGTGTGGTGAGGTTACACTCTGACAGGTGTGTCTGCTAGGAAAGGCAGGAGCCTCCCCTGAAATGGAAATGCAAACCCCCTCCCTATGAATTGTTATAATTTTGAAATTAAGGGGCTCTCAGGCAAAGATATGAGAATGGGAATAACAGTTCCGTACTAGGGAAGAAAATAAAAAATAAACAATGCAGTAATACAAAACAACTCTTACAGAGTCAGAATAGGGGAGGTGTCCCAGCCCCATGCCATGGGGGCTCAGCCCTCCTGCAGTGCCAGCTGTGGCTCTGCTGCAGCAGGGATCCTGCACAAGGGGGGAGTTTTCCTCTGCAGCTCCAGGGCTGCTGCAGATGGGCCTGGGCTCCCTCTGGCAATGCAGGGCAGCAGAAAGCTGCTCCTCTGGCAATGCAGGGGGCAAAGGCTGCTGTGCTGTGCCAGGCTCAGATTGGATCCAGGTAGGAATGCTTGGCTCCTCCCCTGGGCAGAGCATCTCCCCATGGGATGCTGGAATGGGATCAGCCCTGCAGGGACACTCAGTGGCCATGGACAGCAGAGATCTCCTGGAGGGAGGGTTGGCTGTGGGAGAGATAAAGAAAAAACTGCCCCATGGACAGCAGAGAACTGCCCCAGCTCTGACAGATGGAAATAGAATACACACCCATAGATAAATCTTTCAAACTAAGGCAGGCACTCAGTGTCTGCAGCACATCACCTGAAGATGCTTTAGGGTCTTCCAGCCTAGGAGGGCTGTGCTGCACAGTCCAGTCTGACTGAAAAAGAATCTGAACACTCAATATATTATTGTTCTGTCAAATAAGTTTCTGGATGCCTCAGGACAACTCCTCATTCTCATCTTCCTTCCAGAGCCATTTGCTGTGGCTCACTGGCTGCTCAAGTCAGGGTCAGCCCTGGATTCATGTGCTTTAAAGACAGACAGACACATGGTTAGGTTCTTTATTGGCTTGGGACCAAAGAACTCAGGATTCTGGAGATCAAACATTTTGATTTCATACAAGTTTTATTGGTCTGCCAGGATATGAGTTTCAACTGCCTGAGGGCTCGTGAGTGAAGGAACTCAAATCTATTTACACGCTAACCTTTGAATTTCTCAGATTCGCATGCATGACAATTTGTTTAAATAAAAAATTGGATATGAAAATGGAATTAAGCCTTTTTGGTGACCTTTAGAGTAATTTGGACACATTCTCATCTTGGCTTGCTATTTAAAACTGATGCAGTTGCTGATCCGTGATTTGGGAAATGAAATTTTATTTGTGTTGAGCTGTAAGTGAGAAAAAGCTTTTTCTTGTTAGTATTTGGATGCTATTTGTGGTCAGTTGTTTTTCTTTCCAGTGTAGTTTATAAGCTTATAGAACTGTGGATGTGTTCATTCTCTTATTTTCAAATTTGGACTCTGTTTAGGTTCTGCTTTTGGTTTTATCCCAGACTGTGCTCATTGCATGAGAGAGGAGGACCTGGGCATTTTAGTTATTAAAGAGTTTTACTCTTAAATTTTAAAAAAAAGTAATTAATATTTTAAATATACATATTGTATAAAACAAAGTTCCAAATATTTTTCATCCCACTTTATTTTGAGAACCTTTTAATGTCAGGTTAAAATGTATTAATTAAAGCATGGATCTATATGTGATGTTTTAGTAGTTGGCAATTACAGAGGAGTAACATGAGTATCCTTTACAGTGGAAAACCATGTGAAAACTTCAGCTGTACGGTCTTTTTGTTTTGTTTTGTTTTCTAAAAACTTGTAACCCAGAACAAGTCCCAGAATTTATTTCAGAATTATTCAGAGTTAGGACAGTGAGCAGTCAGCATAAAATTATAGATTAAGTTGAAATGTATGCGAGGGTCGGTCACACCAAACCATTCCCAAAAGAATAATAATAAAAGAAAAAATGGGAGAACCACTTACATTCTGCTTAAAATCTGTTTTGAAAATGTAAGTAATAATTCTGACACCAGCAAATCTGAACCCATATGATTTGCTGACCCAAAAGACTGTGCCTTGTTATTTCCTTTCATTTTCACCAGGAGGTTTCCACATGCAACATCTTTACTTTTAAGGTGTGAGCCACGACCTTGTGTGATCTGTTAAATAGCTGGAAAAGCACACTGAGATAAGGCACATGAACATTGTGTAGTGTGGACACTATTGCTTATAAATTCAGGAACAGAATTCATCAAAACTCTGTGTGCGTATCGTTGGTTGGTTCCAGGAAGAATTTAAAAAAAAGAAAATGCCCTCCTCCTATTTTTTAATGGAAAATGATTTTTTTTTTCAATCAGCATTCTTGAAGTGTGGCATTCCTTTCTAAAAGAACCCATTCAGCACATCAGAGGGGCTCTGGGAGTTCCCTGCTGTCCCTGTGTGGGATTAGAGTGTTTCTATTTACAATTCATCAACTTGATTCAAATCAGAGCCAGACTGAATCTTAACTCTGTGGATGTTCTTCAGCATCTCTGACTAAACAGATCTGTTTTTCCCTGGAACAGAACCCGTGTGCTTTGCAGTTACACCTGCAGTCAAAAGACTCCTGTTGATAATGTTAGAATTCCAGAGAAATAGAGCTAAAAATCCCACCTAGATCAGCATTAGCAGCACTTGGCACTTGTTGCATTTTCAAATCAAAATGCTGCTGGGACATCAAAAGTCATGTGCCTGGAGTCTTGTTAGTGAGAAAACCCAGTTCAAAACATCAACATACAGGCACATGTCAGTGTCTCAAACTAAACTTGGATAGCTTCTCACTGTAGGCAGCAGAATCTCCCGGGGAAAAATAATATTTATTAACTACTTTCCCAGTCATATTATTTATTAAATCCACACTGAACATGTTTGCCAGCAGAATAAAATGGTTTTGGCTACACAGCATAACAATGAGCTATTAAAAGAAAAATTTAAAGAAAAAGGCAAAAAAATGCTACTTTTAATAAAAGAAGCCAGATGCTGACTTCATGTATTCTGGGTAGAGAAACCCCATGTAAATTCCATGCTCCTCAATGATTCCCCTTAGTGAAATTATATCTAGTGTTTTGATCCAGTGCAATTTTTAATGCACTAACATCTCTTGGCTCGAGAGGCTCTTTATTCTTTCCAGACCGATAAATCTGGGACTGTTGCACTAGGTTGGTTTTAGTGTTTTTTGGCAGAACAGTAACTCATTTTGCCTGTTGATGATTTCTTTGAGTTTTTTAGTACTCTGACATATTCTCTTCCATCAGTACATCATCTAATAGAAGAAAGTGATGTGCTTTTTTTGTTTTTATAATTTTGAAGTGTATTTTCAAATCAAACTATTTTAACTGTTTAGGTCCCAGTGAAAAAGAAAAGATAAGCAATAATTGTTACTACTATTATATTATACTTTATATATAAAATACTAAATATACTATATATAATATAGTATACTATATAGATATTATGTCATGTTATATATTCTATTCTATTCTATTCTATGGCTTTAAATGCAGGTAGGACAAATGTGTTATGGCCATGATTTAAATCTGTCAGCAGAGACTTTGTAGGCTCTGATTCTGCACACACAGAGACTCTTGAAGGCAGAATTGGAAGCACACAAGTAAGACCTGAGGAACAGGATTTACTGCCATGTCTGCTCCTATTGGTGTCTACTCCAGTCCCAATTTTCAGTTTTTCCTCTAAACTAGATGAAGTTATTGGATGGCAGTGGACAGAGTTGGGTTTCACACTTTTTCCTAGGGGATGTCTTGAAATAAAGGTGTCAAGGAGTCATCTCAGGAATGCTCAGACAGAAACCTGCTCAGAAATGCTCAGGGGATTGTTTAAGAGCTTTACCTCTCCCAGGTTTTCCACGTGCCATGTCAGTGATGTGCATCTTTAGTGTCAGTCTTCCAGGCCAAATTCCATGGTAGTGAAAAACTGAGTTTTCCAGCAGTAGAGGAGATTTTGGCTGTGTGTTTTTAGTTGTGTGTGCAGAGGATAGAGTGGCAGGAGTGCAGTTAGAATGGCTTGCAACACTCAGGATTTATTTCATCTCCAAGTGGCTGCTCACAGCAGTGTTATGGGATAGTGACTTTTGGGACAGAGGAAAGATTGCATGCCACTTGGAGTCTGCAGAGAAAGAGGAGGAAATCCCAGGTCTCCCTCGTGAAGTTTTGGAGGAAAAAGGTGAAATTATGTTTCTGAAGGTGAACAGTCAGTGGTAGGTGAGGTCCTTTAGAAAAAGTTTCTGAGCAAAGAGGAGCTTGGACTCTGTGGGGATTGAGGGCATTGCAGTTTGTAGGAAAGGGAAGGATTTTTCTATTGCAGATGTAAAGGACTGTGGAGCAGAAAAAGACAGGCTGGAAAAATTCAGTGTGAGTGTTAATAATGTCCCTGAAGAAGAACCCAGCAGTAATCCCATTCTCCTCAATCAGAAACTTCTTATTCAAGAGTCAGAGCTACTGGCAAGGAGATTCTGAAGCTTGGGATTTTGATAGGAGTCTGAAGGACTTAGGCTCTTTCCTTTTAGTAGAAGCAGCTTAGCAAGTAGCCTGGTGAGTACTCCACCTTGATTTCAGTGACATAATTTAATTTCATCCTCAAAAGGTATTTCTATGCATATGGAAGAGAGAATATTGTCAGGAGCTTGTTTGGGACAAACACTGCAGTGCAGCCCAGAGGTACCAGAGAAGCAAATTTGTCAAGGTCAAGGTGCCCCAAACCAAACCAGGATTTTCTTATGAATCTTTGTCAGGAGAAAATTTTTGTTTGACTTTGATTTTCATAATGATAATCTCAGAAAGTCTGGACTGCAGTGTTGTTTTTTGTGGATCTTGTTTTTCACCTTCCTTTTAAGAGGTCTCAGAAGTTTTGATACAGAAAAAGGAAATCAAGTGCTCCTGTTGATATGATCTCATTACTCTAAAATCAGGGGCCATCCATACTGGAAAAAAGGAATTTTCAAAATTCTTTTGTGTAGTAGAAGTTATATTGTGGCAGTTAATGCTCAAGCTGTCAGTGTGGCCAAATGCATGTGATGATTCAAGGATTATTCTATATTCTGTGTATCTTGCAGAGCATGATTTATAATGGGCAATACTTTTTCTAAAAAAAGAGTTCATTTTTCAGTATAATTTTTCTTGTTTCTGTAAAACTCAGATGTGTGCAGTGGTTCTAAATGGACCAGCACTCCCCTGCAGCATGACTATTTTCCCTGCTCCCAACCTCCCATATTTCTGTTTTAATAGCCTATAGAAATTGAACTGTTCTCCACTTTACACATCATTTACTTTATGCAGTGAATCACTCAAAGCAGCAGAAACTGAAAAGTAATGAGCCATTCACATGATTTTTACTGAAATTAAGACTTCAATACTGTGCTGTTAGTTTCTTGTGATAGGAAGTTGAAAGCTTTTCTGATCTGAACAATAATCTTAAGAACAGAGTGTCCAGAGAAGGGAAGGGAGCTGGGGAAGGGTCTGGAGCACCAGGGGCAGCTGAGGGAGCTTGGGGGGGCTCAGCCTGAAGAAAAAGAGGCTTGGGGGGACCTTCTTGCTCTCCACAAGTCCCTGAGAGGAGGCTGGTGATGATGGAGTGAGATGGGGTCAGTCTCTTCTCCCAGGTAAAAAGGGACAAGAAGAAATGGCCTCAAGTTGTGCCAGAGGAGGCTTGGATTGGATATTAAGAAACAATTAATTATGAAACATTGGAACAGGCTGCCCAGGGCAGTGGAGTCCCCACCCGTGGAGGGATTTAGAAGCCATGGATGTGGCACTGGGGGCACTTGGGGACATGGTTCACTGGTGGAGCTGGCAGTGCTGGGTTAGTGTTTGGACTCAATGGCCTTAAAGGTCATTTCCAGCCTAAACAAGTGCATGATTGTAGGGTGTTCCAAGCCCCAGGTACATGTGCAGATGCTAAAGCAATGCACTGCCCTTCTTCCCAGCAGGAAAGTGTGGCTGGCTTGCTGAAGGACAGGTGTCACAGACATCTTTTATGGAAAATCCTTTCCTTGGGATTTTTCCTCCTGAGAAGCTGGCAGGCCTCAGGAACAAAATGCAAACAATGNTTTTAGCATAGTTTTAATGTAATATATATCATAAAATAATAAATCAAGCCTTCTGAAACATGGAGTCAGATCCTCATCTCTTCCCTCATCCTAAGATCCCTGTGAACACCGTCACAGACAGGAGAGAGCTCCCTCAGGAGCCTCTTGTTGATAAACTTTGAACATTTTGGAGGAGCAAGCTGGACTTTCAGCCTTACAGAATTACGGGTTAGCAAATATATTTAAAGAAATTCATGAAGGCTCTGATGGAAATAACTTCTGGTTCTTGCCTCTTCACATGAAAGCAGGGCCAGGGCAGAAGCATCTGTCACTAGAGATTGCTGGCTGTTGAATTGGGTGCATTTGGAAAGGTCTTGAGAATCATGGTCTGTGACCAAATCCCACAGAGTGCTGCTCAGGTGCAGAGGTTGTACAAAGAAGATGTATACTGTGTGATAATATAGTATACAGGTAATTCCTGTAGACTTTAAAGGATAAATAGGTTTTTTAAAATCTATAGGAAAAGATGAAAATGGCTCTAGATTGATACATCTAGGTTGAAGCTGACCCCATCACTAGTGGAGTGCAGGTATTTTCTGCCTGGTTCACTCATACAGAACCTGCTCTTCCTGCCTTGGAGAATGGCCTTTAAATCAAAGAGAAATTTCCAACCCAGGGAATGAAGCCTAAGGTGGGAGATTGGCTCAGTAATTATGCACTTGGAGCTCTTCATTGCTCCATAGAGCCAGAATCTGAGAGAGCATTCATGTTACACTGCAGGCATCAGGGCTTGCAGCTATGCTGACAAAAGGGATGAAAGTTCACATTTTCACTTCTCCAGAGGATTGAGTTTCATGTAAGTTGACCTCCACAAGACATACCCTAGTTGAGAGAATTGCGAGTTTCAGACAAGGATGTGTGTATTGGTATGAGAGCAGTTCTGAGTACACTGAGTGTCAGATACTGCTTTATTTGCAGAATAGATAAAAGGGTGTTACAAGTTATAGGAATAATTAGTGTTTTCTTTCAGCTTTTTGCAAAATGTAAATTGACTTTTTAAGTGCTTAGTGTTTTGTGTTCAGTTTTTCCAAATTAATGTTATAGTTGGTAACAAAAGTAAAACAATCTTATTTTCCTTTTGGAAGAGATTATTTGACTGGTTTTTGGTGCTAGAGATGTGTCATAGTGACCAGAGATGTGTTCCTTTGTGCATTCTGACCTCTGTGGGTGTAAATTGCAGTTCTTCCTGCAGAAGTTATGATAATACTCCTGTAGTTGAATTAAAGGCAAACCTTCATAAAGTGGTTTAAGTCCTGGAACAAGAAGCATTGTAGGCTTTATTTGTTATTTGTCCTCACTGGTAGGCTATCCAAACCCCAGTTTTGTATTTGTGGAATTGTGAAGAGCATTTTTTGTTCACAATTTAGTCTTGCTCAGACATCAACTTAAGCCCAGTCATAGAAAGATGTGTAAGTGTTCCCTGAAATCCCAAAAAATGTACAGTGGAAAAAGTTAATCTATTTCTTTGTGAAAATGAGGAGACCTCTCCACATAGAAATGGAGAGGTCTAGAATATTTTTCTAGTCATGAAGAGGATGGGTCATTAAATTATGTTTATTTCTTAAACATGGTCCTCTGGAATAAGTGAGATATGAACCATGCTCTAGTGTTTAAACAAATGCAAACAAATTTAGCATTACTCATCTCAGTAATTTAGTGTCATGTACTTAATTCTTGAGTGTTTGCATCATTTGGGCCTTTTGACAGAATCTTTCACATCACTAGGGAAGCCTAACTGTGTTGTTTCTCTTCAGAAGGTTTAAATTGGAATATCTGATATAATGTGTTCCCATCCTTAACATTTGCTATTAAAATGACCATTTAATATTGCTGATGCTCGTGACCAAAGAGCACAAGTTTTTTTTTGTTGGAACATATTTGGNAAAATGTACAGTGGAAAAAGTTAATCTATTTCTTTGTGAAAATGAGGAGACCTCTCCACATAGAAATGGAGAGGTCTAGAATATTTTTCTAGTCATGAAGAGGATGGGTCATTAAATTATGTTTATTTCTTAAACATGGTCCTCTGGAATAAGTGAGATATGAACCATGCTCTAGTGTTTAAACAAATGCAAACAAATTTAGCATTACTCATCTCAGTAATTTAGTGTCATGTACTTAATTCTTGAGTGTTTGCATCATTTGGGCCTTTTGACAGAATCTTTCACATCACTAGGGAAGCCTAACTGTGTTGTTTCTCTTCAGAAGGTTTAAATTGGAATATCTGATATAATGTATTCCCATCCATTTGCTATTAAAATGACCATTTAATATTGCTGATGCTCGTGACCAAAGAGCACAAGTTTTTTTTTGTTGGAGTATATTTGGGTGGAAGGTAACTTTTGTGTTACTAAGCTGGAGTCTGTTCCTCAGATGAATGATAATATGAAATATGCACAGGTTTTGATAAATTCGTCAGAGCAAAGGAGTTTCTTTAATGTTATATGTAAGCAGAAACAAATGTATAAAAGCCAAATTTTAAATATTTATTAAATATTTCCAATTTTGGTAAAGTTGCTTAATTGGATAGCGTGCAAGCCTCTGAGAATTTGAAGTTGACATATTGATATGTGATAAAAAAGAGCAGGAGGTGGATATCTCCTGATAAAAGGGAACAGGAGGTGGGTACCTGGCCTTGCCCTGTCAGGAGCTGTGAGCACCACCTGCAGTGGGAAGCACTGGCTTGGAGGAGGTACAGTAAATATCTCTGTGTGCTGTAATGAAAAAAATCTCCAGGATGAATTTTTGCTTGCTGGATACGTGTCATTAATGAACAGGTTATTTTTCAGGGTTTATTTAGGCTCTCATATGCAGGAAGATGGGAAATGTTGTATTTTCTCCTGTTACAGTAATTTAGACTCTGTGTGGGATTATGCAAGCACTTTATGTAGATCTGTTAACCTCTGCTAAACTCCTTGTAAAGAATGGCAACAAATTTTTTCAGATTCAGGGCTGTGTTTGTAAAGGTCATGCAAAGAATGAAGTGCTCTAAAGAAATTAGAGTGAGATATGCATGTAGTAGCCAGCAGCCAGTCCTTTTATAACCTGAGTTATGCTGAGTGAGTTCTTAGAAATAATCTGCAGAGGGCTGATGGCTGAACCCCTTTTACTTCTAGGAAGTTTTGGTGTCTTTTGGTACTGTTCATTTATCAGAGGAATCATTCATACAGCTTCAGACTTCATGATCTTCCACACATTCACATGAATTCCAGCTTTGTGATAGAAATGTGTTGTAAATGTAATGCCCTGGATCTGGGTTGTTTAGCAGAATGGATTGCAAACCCCCCTGGCCAGTTCAGGTTAAGGTAAGGTTGAGGGTGAGTAATTTGGTTTTGATATTTATTAAAAATGAGTCTGAAATTCATTTTAAATAAATGCATTCCTGTGTTTATATTATTGAGGTGATACAAGTGCAGACCTACATCACAGAAACCAAATTCCCTCTGACTCCATGTGGAGATGATGCAGTGCTTGATTCATTAGTGGTGAGGTGCTGCTGTTGGTGCCTTTTTGAGATGGCTTTGCACATTTCTCCTTTTGGATCCATGTACAGAGGATGTGCAGGAATTCCATGGGCTGAGCAGTGTCAGACCTGCCACTGGCACCTTTGAAAATGTCAGGCTGAGATCTTTTGGGGTTTTTTTGTTCTTTTGGTTTTGTTTGTTTGCTTTGGTTTGGTTTTCCTGTACAGACACAGACTCAGCAATTGAGAAAGAAGGAAAAAATAATAAAAAAGGGAGCAGCTGTACTTTAGCATCAGTGTTTAGAGACAGGGAGTGCTCCATGGGAATGGATCTTCAGCTGGAGGCTCCTGCAGTGATTCACCAGTTTTGTTTGTTTGCTTTGGTAGCGCTGCTGTCATTGTCACACAGCCTGCTGTCACCTCAAATGGGGGCCACAGACCCCAGCCCCACTCCCTCCTTCAAATAACTGACTTAAAATTGCAAAGGGATATTTTCATGGCAAGTATTTGAAGAACTAGGAGAGCACAAAGACACTGTCAGTGAGACTAAAGGGTTGCTTCAGGCAGGAAGCTATGGTGGGTGTTTTTTTAAAGAAAAAGATGTAAGAAAAAGGAAGTTATCTTAGTCAAAATCACCTTTGCTAAATACTGGAGGGCTTAGTGATAGGTATAAATTATTATTAAAGTAGATACTATTGAAATTAACTCCAGCTTTTGTTATACAGAGGTAATTTCAGAGGAAGGTTGTCTGTGTAAAGCCTTGGATTTAATCTCTAGTCATTGTTTTAAGACTTGTGATTTATGTAGAGTAATGCACTCAGGTAAAGTATCTTAAACAAACAGTGTGGTGTAAGTTTTTACTTATTTTAAATTATGTGCAGAAATTTGGTTTTAAAAAAATGTATTCTCCAAACATCTATCATGTATGTAGAGATGGCATAGGCTAAAAGTAGAGACAGAATATTCCCAGGGTCCTGAAAGACCACAATATGCTTAATTTAAAGAGTATTTCCATCAGGTCCCAAGAGATCATTTGCATTCTCAAAATTAAATGCAAGCTGTTATTTATAGACTAAAATTAAATACAAACCTACATATAATTTGACACAAGCTAAAGCAAAAATGAAGATTAATCAGTCTGTCCTGGTACAGTGAACTCAGGGCTCTTTTTAATGATTCACTTGCAAGTTGTACATGCAGCTTCCTTGAGGGAGACTTAAGTACTTACAGTAGCTCAGTAGGAGATGGTTGTGTACATATGGGTTTGATAAATGGGCAAGAATTAACAAACATTCATCCCACAGTATCTGTTCTTCATAATTCTTATCCGTGAGACTGAGGCCATGGTGGGACTGGGGTTCAAACATTCAAGGGATTCCCAGGAAAACAAACACTGCTTCCTCCTCCAAGTATTCTCATCACAGCATTGTTTTCCAGCCCTCTGTTGTGTTCCAGCACAGCAGATGTTTAACAAAGGACTCAAAGTGTTATTTTTCACCAGTGATACTCTGCAAACAGCAAGGTCCTGTTGGAAGATCTTGTCTTAAACTATTTAATCTGCTACAAATCCACGTGTGAATGTGTCTGATATCCAGGATTTCTGATGAAAATTCAGCCTTTCAGAAAGACTTCTGTCGAGTCTTGATTGAATCAAGTCAATTACTGTTCTAGCATCTAGTTGAGTTTCACATTTGACCTGCATGAGTTTTTCTAAGAGGGTTTGGACTCATAAAATCTTCATGTCTCTAATAAAAGACGAGCCAGGAGCCTCATTAATGTTATTGCCATGACCACAAGGCAGATTCTCAGGCAAAGCTCCCATCCAACAACCCCTGCTTACTTTGGAGCCAGCATTCTTTTCTGAAATGCTCAATATGATCATGAAAGGCTGGATACACCAAGGAGGCTGGTAGGATCTGCCCTCTGTGGTCTTGAGGAATTTCCTAAATCAATATAGTAGGTATGAAAATTTATTTTAGATGTCAAAACTTGTCTTAAAAATGCATTTTCATTTCAATTGCGACAGTTTAATCTAAAAATATGTCCAATGACATTTTCCCCAGTGTTTAGAAACTACTCGTTTTTTAACATGTTAAACCGAAGTAGTAATTTTTAAAAGCAGAAGATTTAATGCCATTTTAATGCCTGTAATTTTATCCCAGTTACTGTTTTATTATGAAACATGCTTTTGTGTGTAGAGGTGAGTGAAATACTTGCTTTTTAACACTTGTAGGATAAGGGCCTCAATTCTGAATATTGTCAGCATTTGATTATTCCAGGTGGTAAAAGGGTAAGTTTATAACCCAGACAGGACAGATTATTCAAAACACATGTAGCTGGGGTTGTGAGAACATCCATGGAGGATGTAATGGGGAGAGGAGAGGTCAGTGACTCTTGCCTGCAGTTCAGAGATCTCTCAGCTTGGCCTGACCTGATCAAGTCAGTCTGGCAGCACAGTGACAAAATAAATGCAGCTGTATTGCTTCCAGACACAAACTGTCTCGTGCTGGGTGGACTTGGGTGTCATTCTGCTTCTGGCACCAGGGAGCTGCAACCTTGAGGAGCCACAAAAGGATGGTTGAAGACCAATTTTTTTCTTCTGTAGAAGCTTAAAAGCTTCATGGAGGTAGCTTGTCATGAGATGCAGGATGAAATAGAAATTAGTTCTTTGCAACAGTTGAATGTGATTTGCCAGCCCACCAGTTTCCTAATCAGTCTTTTGCAAAACTTCAAAACAATTTAAAGTTCTGCAAGTATCAGTTGGTTGGAATCAGCATTTTAAGTCATTTGTGTTAAGTATCTGTTCCAGCTAGGGCATGAAGGCACATGAGCTGTTTCATTTGGTTTGCAGAGTTCCCTGATTCCCAGAGATGGGGTTAAATTCTCCTTTCCAGGCAGCCTGCAGAGCTGGGGGGCTGCACACTGGCAGGGAGAATGGGAATGGGCATTTCCTTGTGGAATGGGAATGGGCATTCCCTTGGAGGAGGAACTGTGGAGCTGCAGCTTCCAGCATGTTCTGCCAGCTGGAGTCAGCAGCACGGAGTGCTGTGCAGGGCCATTCCTGCTTCTTTCATCAAGAAGGTTTTTAAGTTGTGAGTTTTAGATACTGTTTTGGGAGAAATACCTGAATCTTTCAACTTTATGACCGTGCTGACAAGAGTTTAGTTTCTTTCAGGCCTTTGCTTTTTGCAGTAGAGGTTTGCCAAAGTTCAGTTCTGCATGCATGGATTAAATTTAGTGCTGTCTTGTCTATTTTACCCCCTATAAGAAAATCTGCTCTGGTTTGGCAGTTATTACTGTCCTGTGTTTCTGTGCTGTTCTCTCCCTTTCTGCTTCCATATCTCTGTGAATCTCCTGCACTTTTTTCCTATTATTTCTGTCCTGTACCAGCTCCAGCTCAGCCCACAGTCCTGTGTTAAGGACAGAGGGTTCTGCTCATGGTGCTGGTACCCAGACACTGTCACAGGCTCCAACTTTACCACTGCAGACCTGGGAGAGGAGCAGAAACTCAATGTCTTGAAGCCTTTGTGTCAGGCTGTGTGTGGATGTGGTAATTGTGGTAATTGTCTTATTCAGCACTGGCAAGGTTCTCCTTCATTGCCATGGAGGTTGGGAATGATGGAGAAATGGTTAGAGACTGGAAAATAAGGGTGGTGGCACAAAATTCACAGCAATTCTTCTGAAACTTTAGATGATGTTTGATGAACGTTCAAAACCAGCTGAAGTAATTGTGGAGTTAGTGTCTTCAGTTGAGGCATGTCCCATTATTTCTGTTTGAGATGTGATTTGGTGCAGTCTTTGCCATATCCTGTGAACTTGGTGCAGGCTTTCAGCCTCCTTTCAAACACCTGCCAGCAGAGCCATGTGCTGGTGACATTCCTGCCCCCAGAGTGAGCAGCAGTTCATTACATTGGTTTTCAAGTAAAGGCTGGGTATCAGCAGTGCCACTAAATGGTACTGCAGGGTCCTGTGCCTGGTGTCACGTTGTCCATGGGATAATGTGACAGTGTTCAGTGGGGAGCCCCAGATGAGCAGGGTGTCACAAGGGGACGGATCACGTAGCTGCTCATGGCATGAGCTCACTGTGTGACACGGGTTTGTGGCCACAAAGACATTCTTTCACACAGACCATCTGCTCTATTTCCTAAACTCTGCATTCTCACAGTGCCCTGAACCAACCAAAAACCCAACGTGGAAGCCAAGTTCCAGTGCACAGAGATGGAAACAATGCAGAGCTCAGGAGCTGTGAGTTTCTGGGTTCAGCTGATGCTTCAGGTTTAGCTTTTATATTTTTCACATTCTGGGCTGCTTTAGTGTGTATTTCTGAGCTTCATATGAGGGGATGGTGGGAGAGTAGGGAGACAAAACAATTCCTGCTCCAGCTGGGCACCAAGGACAAATGATCCAAATCTCAGCCTAAGAGCACAAACACCGTGGGCTGGAGAGAGAAAAACAAGCAGGGTGGGACTGCATGGGCTAAAGCTGNTTTGAAGGAGGGGCTGCTGCACTGGGTGTCCCCAGGTGTCCCCACAAAAGCCTCCTTGTTTGACAGCAGCCCCTGGAGTGGGTGCCCAGAGCCAGCCCCTCTCCTGGTGCATATCAGCCTTGCACCCCAGGAATCAGTGCTGCCACTGTGATCTGCACCCAGGCTCTCAATGTTCACATTTTGTCTTGTAATTAGGCAGAAAAAATATTTTTCTATGAATCCTTATCTCATCATCTTTGCTAAGGTTGCAGCAGAATTAATTGTGTATTACTGATGTAATTAGCTTAATTAGATGATTGGTTTTGTTTATGTTGTACTTCAGAAACGGTACAGATGAAAAATGTTTTGAAACTTGGCATGCTTCCAGTACGTTTTATTCAACTTTCTCAGCTTTCAAAATCTCCCCCTTTTCCATCTAAGAACTACTATTTTTCTGTCTTTAAACCTTTTATTTACAACCTGCATTGAGTGTGTGTTAAATTGGGGTCTTTATTTCTACTAATGTTGATCTTCCATTGTAAACCCTTAGGAAATCCAAGTTGCATTTTTAACCCTTTTTCAAGCTATCAACATGCAACTCTCCAGACACTTGTGAATGAAACAGTTTTATTAAGTAACCTATAAGAACCGTTGTAGAAGCCTCTAGGTCATTTGTTAAAGATTTGCTGTGCTTGTTGTTGGTGATGGGAAGGAGTGATATGATGCTGAGAAGTGCTGGAGGAGGAAATTAAAAGTTTATTGTTATGTAGTTCTGGTAGAAATGGGTCATGTGGGGGTCTAAGATGTATTTGAAATGAAGCACTCTGACCAAGGTGATTTTTTTTTTTTTACATAATGAATGCCTCAGTTTTTCTCCCTGTTAAGAAGAAAATGATATAACTATATTAAAAAACTNATTTAAATATTCTTCTCTGGCATAATCAGACTGGGATTAGTTATTAAATGTGAAGTTTTTTAAAATGGGCCTATGGGAGTTAAGTGCTTATTTCATTAGTCAACTTATAAATAATCCCAGCAGAAAAGCCTAGCTAATTCTCTTTTCCTAAATTCTCCCAAAAACTATGGATTCAGTTGCAGACTAGCATCTCTTTAGAGGGTTTGCAGCTCCTTGTGCTTGACACTCACTTTGCACACAAGGTCCTAATCAAAACATTCAGTTTGATAGCAGGAAATAAAACACCTTTTCTGTTGTATGCATTTGTACAACTGAAAACGAGAGAAAAATGTGCCTGGGAATGAAGAAATGGTGGCAGGGAGAGTGGAATGATGGGGTCAGGATGAAATGGGTCATGACTCTCATTGCCACACTGATAATGCAAGAGAAATGAAGGAAAAATCTAATTCCTGGACTAGAAATGAGTGAAATCTATTTTCTAGACTGAAATGAATGAAGTTAGAGAAGGGTTGGATTTTCTATGCTTCATTAAGCAAGGGGAAGAAAGCAAAATGCAGGTATAAGTGGTGCGATTAAAATGAACATTTATCAAATGCATTAGGAAGTTCCTGTATCCCCCATCCAGTTTCCAGGTAACTTTTGTTCCCAATTTGCAGAAGCCCTGTCAGTTATTGCACAATCTGTGTCAAAGCAGGGGATGTCAGTCCCTGATGTGCTCCTTGGCCTGGCTCTGGTACCTCAGTGGGCACCACAGAGCAGAGAGGGAGCAAGGAATTCCCTTTGCTGGCAGCTCAGCTTTCCCTTTCCCTTTTCCAGCTCAGGTGCTGCCATTTACACCTCCAGCCTCATTTCATGAGGAGATCAGTTCCATTTTCCTTTCACCAAACTCATCACAGGTGGTTTTGGGAGTCCAGAACTGTTATGAGGAAGGGACAATCCAGTGTGGGGCTGGTGGAGAGAATTCCCCCCAGGAGTCCCTTCTGGTGGATGTGGATTTGTTTTATTGGGTTCTTCTTCCCAGTACTCATAAACAGCTCACCCACAGATGGGAGGGAGGTCCTTTTCGTCTTCTTGGGTTTTTTGGGGTTAAAGACCCTCTGGAATTGGAGGAACCATCTGGTCTGAGGAGTTCCCCAGCAAGTGTCAGTAGATAATGTGAGATGTCCCCTGGGCAGTTCTAAAAATACAGAACTATTTATTAATTAGTGGGATATAACTATGTATTAGTTATATAGCTGGGAGAGATGATTATTGCAGTTGCCTCCTGTTTCTCAAGTAGGTTTTGATGCAAAATTAAAGCCAACAAACATTGCCAAGTCCTTTACACCAGAATGATTATTGTTTTCCAAAATTATGGTTTACCATTTTTCATGGAGGACCAAGGAGGGAATGAATGTTCTTTCCCAAAAAAAACAAAACAAAACAGAACTAAACAAACAAAAAAACACCCAAACAAAAAACAATAATCCTTGCAAAGCCTTAAAGTAATTTAGTATAGCTTGTAAAGGGGAAGGAAAAGGCTGGGATACTTGAAATAAATGTGGTGAACATTATATACATCCAAATGGATTCATCCAGCTAATCCAGTGGTGATTAGAAAAGATTATATATTTGTTTGGACCCATTCATGGATTAGCCTGGCCAGTTGAGGTTGATCAAATTAGACATTGTTCTTCTAATTGGTCCTTCCTACATCCATAACAGATGGACACTATTCTCCTTAATTAGAACATAACATTTAGTTACCATTTCAAAGTATCAGCTGAGCTTCCTCTAACAAGAAACCATAAAAATTATACAAGATGTGCTTTTGAAAAGTGTTAGTGAAATCTTTATGTACTTCATGAGAATTGAAGTTCTTTTGGGAAATGATTCTCCCAGAATGATGAGGCTTTCTCTGAGATGATTCCTTTTCTGTTGAGGGTGTTTAGAAGTTGTGCTGGCTCCCTAATTTAGTCTGGTTCTCTAGTGTGAAAAACACACCAGTTAATGCAATTTCAGTATTTCAGTCGGGAATGCTTGTAAATCTCAATACTTTAGAGCCTCTTCTCTAGTCTTTGGGTAGTAAAATTGTGTTTTTGGACTGGTTAACCCCTTTCCCCAGGGGCTGTGCCCAGAAAAGTGCCCTTTTCTCTCCCTGGACCATGTGGGCTTCCTCTGCCAGGTTCTTGCCTTGGTGTGGCCCTAAGTTTCCCTGACTTCTTTTTGTCTGTCCTGTGGTGTTCAGGCCCCTGTTGTTGTTCCTGCTTTCATCATTGCTGCAGACCTTGGCCCCCAAGGTTCTGAAGTCAGTGGGTGAAATTCCTGGGAATGTCCATCATGTTGTGTCAGGAGGTGGGGAAGGGAACGGAGCAATGTTTGGAAGGGTCCTTTGCTGCTTTGAGGTACTGTCTGCTTGTAGTTTTGGAAAGGTAATTTCCCTAATGGGATTTTTATCATAGCCTAAAAATAATTTTTTTAAAAAAATCCTTACTTTCTGTGCCTGTTCAACAGTGAGTAACTCCCAGTAGTACCAGTCAGCATTGTGTGCATACAGGGCACAGTTTTCATTTTCATGACAGTGAATTGACATCCTGGGACCAATTCTTTAAGTCATAACTCTGTTTTTACTCAATCGTCATTCACAAGAGCTTGACTAATTTCAGTTGGGAATGAATGACTGGCTGTGCATTAAGTAAAAACTGGCTGAGCACTGCTGGGATGAAGCCTCAGGGATTAGCAGAAGCTTGTAAATGGGAGTTGTGTCTCATTAACTTGGTAATTTTTAAGCTTTTCTCACTCCTGAGAATTCTCTTGTGCAGGTGTAGGTTTTAGAATAGTGAACATGAAGGCATCTGGTAATAGAATTTTTCTTATTTAAACTTCTGGACTCCTGAAATGTGTTCATCAATTCTCCTCTCTTGCCCTCTTTCCAGTGTTCTGTGGATCTATAGAACCCCCTCCTGTAGACAGATATGTCTGGGGGATTTCCATTTGTGCTGGTCTAAGGTGTAGAAGTCACATAACATTCCTGGAGCAGGTTTTCTGTGCAGGAGGGAGCTTTACCTGCCTCCTGTGGCAAATTTTCCACACAAGAGCAGGGGACAGCATGAGAGCAACAGTTTAATACAGTATCTGTTGTGATATAATCCATTACCTGCATCATCAGGGGCATTCAGAGATCCTGGACCATTTCTGGGCAGGATTTATCATTCTGGGGGCTGTGTTGTGGCTCTCCTGTGTTGTGTGGAGTTTGTGTGTGCTTTACCCCTTCTCCATGGATGCAGTCCCTGTGTTCTGCATTGTATTTAGGCTAAAGAAGCCAGGTTTCTTTCACTAAAGCAGATGTGTATTTTTTGTATTCAGGAGGGATAGCCTAGAGTTACAACTTCAGATTCCCTAATTTGTCATTTGGGTGGTCAGTGCTTTAAACCTCTCAGGTGGCACAGCTATTTCCACAAAGGAATTTCAACTTTCATATATAAATATGTATTTTTCTGGCATCAGACTGGCTTAGTGACTTTTAGCCATCATTTAACAGTTTTTAAATGTTGGTTGATTTTTGTTTTTTGTTTGTTTTTTTTTAATTTGTGCAGAGAGATGCTTATTGAGAATGTCTCAGAGGATTCTTATTTGCAGGTACAATTTATGAAACGTAATGGTTAAAGGTGGGTGAGGTGAAAACAAACACCCCACAGCCAGGGTGCTCCATCCTGCCTGGGGCTGGTGCTTTGGATAAATGCTTGAGAAAGGCTTGGAGCAGCTGCTGTGGAGGTTCCCAGCTCGGGCAGCCTGGGCACACAGGACTGGAGGCACCCAGTGCATCCTGCAGCTGCTTCTGGCTGGCACTGTGGCATTTGTGCTGCTTGCATGGCAGGCTTCTGTGGAAGGAAGTCACTTCCAGAAACAGAAATATCTAAGAGAAGTGATAAATTGCCTTAAGGGTTTTTGTCAAAATATTTTTCAGTGAACAGTGGCATTTGAATCAACATGTGAAAGTGGTTTTTTTCTGCTGATGAACATAAGTGTTTGTAAAGCCAAAGTAACTTCTGCTGAATGTTTTGAGCTTTGTCATTGAGGAGGCAGAAATGTTAGTGAGAAATTGAAATATCCAAACAAAGGGCAACAGCAGCCACTCAGTTTTCTAAGGAGGAAAAAAGTAACTGGGATTTTAAAGCTGGTTCAGTTTTACTTGGGACTGGGAGAAAGGAGCTGAACCTTTTGCTGCTCCTGGTTTACCTGCTGAAGTGAAGTACAAGATCTGTGTAGTGGCTTTGATTTCAGTTTTTCATTCTCTGCTTTCCTTCCTACTTGCATCTCAAGTGCTGAGGAGGAAATTAAATCCTGAGATTGAAGTAATAACTGAACAACAGTGGATTTGTACAGGAGAAACTATATGACCATAGGGAAAAGAGCCTTAATTGAAGCGATGCTGTTTCTAGATTTCTCTGTGATACCTATGATGAATCTTTCATTTTTCACATTTTGTTTTACTCTGTTATTCTTTTGTGGCAGCAGGTTAATTGCTAGCCTGTCAGTAGAAAAATATCTCACCTGTCAGGAAGCTGGTGGTAGGGGAATAAGGCTGCAGAAAAAATAAAGGAAAGCTCAGAGTACAGTTTCAAATCTATACAGTAGCAAATTCCAGTTAAATTACAGAATTTTTGGAAGCATTTTAGGAGAAATTGACCTCAGGTTTTATATCTTAAGTCTGTGCTGTTCAGTCCAAACCATGGTGGTGCTCACAAACACATTCAGTTTTGTGCATGTGGGTGCTCCTCTGGGCTCAATAAGGCTAAGTATAAATAAATTAGGATTGCTTAATTTCTTAAGCAATTCTTAATGGCTTAATTTCTTAATTGCTTGATTAAGATTGCTTTTTATGGTACAGTTTGGGACTGTATAATGTAGGTGTTTATAGCAGGCAAACATTGTGAACTCAAAAGTTGCTTATTAACTGTGCGCCAGACAAACAATCAGCATTGAGTGTGAGGAATTTTGCTCTAAAGCAGAGAGAGGCCTGAGCTGAGAGATGAAAAATATGTGATTTACCCCAGTTTTAAAGAAATGCAAACCCCATTGACCTCAAGGTAAGACTTGTGTATCAAAGGAAATGCAGAGAGATAAAGGAAATGTGGAGGTAAATCAGAGATGTGGGAAGAGCTCTGCAGGCTTTGCTTTGTGCCAGCACAGATAACAGACACCTCATAAAACACTCACTCCTATTCCCTGTGGCCAGAGCAGAATTTCACACTTGCCCTCAAAAAACATCTTTCCTTCTGTGGTGTTGGAGTCAGATTTCCAGTGAATCAAGTGCAGATGTGGCCATGCTGCTGGAGTCTCTGGGAATGCTCCCTGAGTGGGATCTGCTGCTTTTGCTGGGGTTGGATAATGGGAAAGGATCTGTGACCTTATTCCTGTATCAGATTCTGCTCTTTGAAGAGGCAAACAGTTCTCTTCAGTTGATTTTAGGCGATAGCTTATTCCATGCTGATGCTTGCTTCTCTTTTCATTTTAGAATGTTTTCTATACAATGGTTCATTTTTCCTACCATTAAAAAAAACCCTTTTTCAGCTAAGCAGTACCACTTTATTTAGTTGGTGTATTAGTTTATTTCTCAGAAAATAATATAGACTAAAATTAAATTAGTTTATTTATCAGAAAATTAATTTAGTTTTGTGGGTTTTGAATGAAGATTTTAAGGAATTTCTCAAAAAGGAAAATAAAATATTTTTAAAGGCATTTACATTTTTTCCCTCAAAGCCATTTATGCTTTCTTATCAGTTTCTGAGAATTATGATAGTGCTTGAACTCCGGAGCTCCAAGTTAACAGTATTCCTGTGTTTGCAAACAAATATCCTCCTGCTGGATTCCTGAATATTTTGGGAAATGTCATTTGTTACAAATGTTTAGGCCAGTTGCACAGCGTGACTTTAGAAAAGTCTGATGCTTTTTGGTAGATTTAGGCCTTGAGCTCAGCAGAGCAGCACTAATGCAGTGTTCCCTGGGTTGTTACACGCAGCACAGGGACACAGCTCCAGGCACGTGTGTGCAGCTCAGAGCTGCAGTTAATCAGTGCTTCTCAGCAGCTCAAGCACAGGGGTGTTGGGGGAAAATCTGGACAAATCTCTAACTCTTAAATTCAAACTTAAAAGAGGAGGAGGAAATGTCTGGAGGAATGATACTGCAGCCTCTGATTTCAGTGATCTCTGAACTGGACGCTTCAAAGAAGTTGAAGCTTGGTTATTTTTACTGCTGTGGTGCGTTTTCTGTTGGTGGTGGTTTGTGTTCCTTTTTTTTTATTTTTCCTTTTTCTTTTTAAATATAGAAATCTGTGTTCAGCAGCTGGTCTGTCCTCAGAAAAAGGAGAGAATATTACCCACAGGAAAGGTTTAGGCTGATACTCCAGGAATGCCTCTCAGTCAAGTGGCTCCTGACAGAAGGGAGACAGTGCCATGGTGGGCAGCAGCTAAAAGACACACAGAAAGAGAGGCTGGGTGGGACACCCACAGTTAAATGTCCTTGATCTTCCTGAAAACAGTTATAATTGGTCAGTAGTTAGGATTGTACTCTGCAGTGTGTACAATATGTAGGCTGATGGCTGGATAAAGCCAGAGTAGTAATTTGAATTGTTGAATAAGATGTTTCTCATGTAGTATTAATAATCTAATAACTCATGAAAAACTGCAGAATTACCTGCAGTTGTTTTCTCTAAGCCACCTAAGCAAATGCAGTTTCCAATGACCTTTGCTGACATGTCCATTCCAGAATTTCTGAGCAGTTTCTCCCCGGTGTTGGAGGTGTCAGGCAGCAAATGCAGCTGAGAGCTGCTCAGCTGTTGGGCAGTGCAGGTGCTGCTGCTGCTCCCTGCTTGCAGAAGTGTCCCTCAGCAGCAGCAATGGCAGATTTTCCCAGGAAAAGCCATTTCAGCTTTTCTCCTGGCCCACCAAGGGCTGGCCTGGCACTGTTCCACTGCTGCAGGCTGCACAGGCATTTTGTGTTTGCTGATAGGTGTGACAGTCCTTCAATAGAAGCTCCTTCCTCTCTCTGGTACAACGTGGGAAGTCTTCATTCCTCACTGTACGGCTTTGTCATGCTTGTGTTTAGCAGGCAGCTGTATTTGTTTTTTATGTGCAACACTAAGTTGTTGGAAAATATTTTTTTTTCAGAGGTAGCTGTAAAATGGACAGGATTTCATGCCTTTATGTCTTTGTATTCACTGTAGATGTGCTGCCCTTCCCTCCTACATTTTGCTACATAAGTGGGACAGAAATAGGCAATCCAACCCTTTAAGATTTTTAGAAGGAGCCAGTACTTTTGTCTTTGTTCAGTAAAATTGCAGATCTATTAAATATTGTTCATTGATGGTAAAAAAATATAATGTTGATATAAATGAAAATTTACTATTTGCTTGTGTCTTGAAGATCTTTATTTCAATCTTTTCGCATGATATAAAAGTGTGGTGTTTGTGAGTGTCCCCATGATGAGGTGTNCACAGGAGCAGCAATCAGATAATTATTGCTTTCATTCCTCTCTGAGGCTTCTCATCTTCCCAGGAGAAAATCCTGGGCAAAGATGATTTTTCAGAAAATATCATGGTGACATAAAAGTTATTTTATGTGCTGATCAATGAATTCCAAAGTGCTTTCTAAAGCAAATGCATGCTTAAAAGGTAGCATGGTAAATCACATTTATATTTATTTACAAGGTTCATATAAAAGCTTTAATCCCCAATAAGTGCATTTCAGCCTACTTGCAGCCTATTTACAACTCAGTTGGGCAAGCAGTGTGAACTTACTGCGTTTTACTATATATGTAACTTCTGTGTTGTTCAGTAGCTGAACACAAAGGAATGTGAAATGACAAAATTCTGGTAGAAAAAGACTTGTGGAGGTCAACTGGCTGTAGGAAGAATTGTCTGGAGAGAGGGATTAGCAGAGTTGAGAAAACTGTTCCAAAGTTTGCAACAGAGATGAAAGAAGTCTCTGGTGTAAGGAGATAGGGAATCAGAGTGGGAAGGAGCCTGATGGATGGTCTGCAAAAGTGGAGGGGATTAATTCATAGAGGCTGAAGGAGGCAAATCCATGGAGGATACTGAAGATGTGAGAGGGATGATATATTGCAGTTTAATTTTGGCATTAATCTGTGGAGGAAGTGATTGATTGAGGGAGACCCCTGAAACCAACCATGCAGGGCTGGGGGGCAAATTTCAATACTCTTTGTTGGAGAAGGACTTTCCTCTCAGAGCTGCCCTGCTGAAAGGAATGGGATGGTTTCTGTGGCAAGGAAATCAGTCTCTAATTAATTTTTAACTTTATGCTGGCAGGTTAGTTGAAATGGAAAGCAAGTCCCAGATGCCTGAGAACTCTGGCTGAGATATCTGCCAGCATCTCAGGAAATGAAATTTTTTCAAGTTGTATTTGTCACTTAGATGCAAACTTCTAAGATCTTGATGGCAATCCTTGCCCAGAAGTTTTAATAAGCAGTATTTCCAGAGATGCTGTGCTTTTTAGAGCCTAGGGCATTTGGAGAGTTTTGCTATCTGAACTTTTGCACAAATACATGTAGCTTAAACAACCCACTGCTTATCCATGTGATATGGACAGATTTTGGAGATGACAATGCTGTATTTGATTGAGGTACCAATATTACCTGCTACCTTTATTGTTTCAGCTGAAGAGTAGGTCTGGTTTATGGAGACTTGCATTAAAACCTGCAGGAAATTCATGCTCACAGTAGAGTTTTACAGTTAAAGTCCAACATAGGTTATACAGAGGCAGGAAAACTTAATGACTGACATTCTTGGGGTCCCCTCTTGATTACTAGAACAATGTGAACAGTGTTTAAATATATGGCTGTGATTAAGTATAGAAATTAAAATCTTGGTTTAGGCATGGTAGCTACTTAAGCACCCCCGAGCCTGTCAGTGCAAATAGGAACAGCACCCTTTGAGAAAAGGAGCAGAAAGGCAAATGAATCCATATGCTTAAACACAGAGTTCAGGAGGTTATTTGAGCAAAAGGAATGGCTGTCAGAAACTGGAAATCCAACACTAGTGAATCCTAAAAGACAGGGGCACAGACCAAAGTGGGCACTGTGAGACGGAAACTGAAGAGCCTGAAAGGGAATTTGAAGAGCAAAGAGTCAAAGGCATAAAAACAAACAACAAGAAATTCTTGTGGTATGTTAAAGACAGGAAGGGCTGTGAGAGATGGGGCAGGTCCCCTGGGCACACTGCCCTGTACCCTGGAGCTGTCAGTGCAGGCCTTCATCATCTCTGTGTGAGGCAGCTGAGGGAGGGCAGCCTGCAGAGCTGGGGCTGCATCCTGCTCTGCTTTGTGTCCCCAAAGTCCCTGCCATCCCACCCCAGCTAACCACCAGATCCAGAAACCATTTCTGAGTACTGCCTGGATATTTAACCTTTCAGTGAAATCAAATGTCAGATTTTGAGGAGCAGTGGGTGTACATTTCTGCATCCCTCAAGGGCCTGCTGTAATACCAGGCATAAGAAGATGTAGATGGATGTTTACCTTGGCCAGTGGGACAGAGTGCTTGGCTTCTGTTCTCTGTCTGTGTGGTCAGGATTGGGAAACAAATGCTCAGGTGTTGTAGAGAAATTTATAATGTTCCTGAGCCTGCTTGAAGAACCAGCATTGCCCAAAGTATATTAAACAACTTCAAATTTCATAAGGCTTGTAAATACTGATTAGTTCTGTCCTGTTCAGAGTCAGGTCAAGGGCTTCTATGAATTTCACCTTTGCTGAGTGCTCTGCTCCTTTCATTATGTTGAAACTCCCCAAGTGGCAAATCTCCAACTCCTTGTCTCTGAAGAAAACCAGTCCTCAAGGTCACATCCTCTAAATCTGGAAACCCCTTCACCTGATGCCACTTTTACTGTAATGGTTTGTGTCTCTTGCTCAGTGTGTGTTTGCTAAATTATTGTTTGGTGTGCTGTCTCTAACTGTGCCTCACTAAATTACAGTGCAGGCTTGTTAGCATCAGTGAGTTTTCATTTAAGGGAAGCTTTGACAGTGTTAAATTGGGAAGCTCTTGGTTCTTACAGAGCTTCCCTCCATCAGGATGGGGTAAAAAATGGGTTAGGGAGTGGTATTTCCACAAGATGGGAGAATTCTTGGTCAAAAAGTTGGTTCAGAGCTGTCCCAGGTGAGGTCTAGGCTGGGAATTTTGCTTTTCTGTAGCAAAGAGGGTGGCCTGGAATGGGATCTGGAGGGTGCCCAGTGCCCCCAGCCTGTCAGTGATTGAAGAGGTGTTTGGACAGTGCCCTTATCAAGATGATATAACCTGATCAGCCCTAAACTGGTCAGGCAGCTGGACTAGGCATAGTCATTGTAGGTCCTTTCTCACTGAAATGTTTTATTCTGTTACAGAGAGCTGGTTCCTAACATTTCCCAGAATAAATTAATCAAGTCAACATCTTTTTTCATAATCTTGTGAAGAGTATCATTATACAAGATTGATCTGAAAGACAAAAGAAAACTTTTCCACGAGCTAACCTTTGTGGAACGAGAAGGCAGGAGATTTGTCAGAGGAACAGAAATGGCCTTACAGAATTCAAATTATTCTGCAAAGTTTAAGGCCCCTTTTTACAAATGCACTTTCTTGGCAGCAAACTGAAGAGAGCACTGAAGTTCTGTGGGGATTTGTGGATCAAGAACAGCGCTGCACAACTAAGATAAACCTTGCCTATGTAAGAATGCTTTTTTGAACAGGGTCTGAAATGCAGAAATGTACTTTTCTCCAGGGCCCAGAATTTCTTAGGAGTTATCTGTTAGCCTCTTGTTTTCAGCCTGCCAGTAATTTCCTTTTTGGTTGGGTGGTTGTTCCTCTCTTGGCTTCTTTCAGTGCTTCTGAAGGGCTTGATCCCATTTCCAGGGTTACACAGATAAAGTTTCATGCCAAAGGGTCTCATTTAAAATAAGCAATCAGTTCTAGGGCTTCAGAGAGTAGAATTCAAACAGTGGGAGGTGTCTATTAAATTTAAAAAGATAGAAAAAAAAAGGGGAGAATTTACTTGTTCATGAAAATAGCTGAATCTTGACATTTCTCCTGAAACAAAACCAACAAAATTGCTGTCAGAATATTTCATAGTTACTCTCCCACCACAACCAGCTTTTAAAAAATTCAGATTTACTTTTTAAATCTGACTAGGTTAGAAATGTGATACCTAAATGAGCAAGGTACAAAAATTATTTATTTTTATTGATTCCCTGTGACCTTGAAATGAAGATAAGCATTTTAAGAAGATAAATCCTTCTTAAACTTTGCCTTCTAGTTAAGCATCTGTTTGCTCCCTGTATTAAGTATTCTTAATACAGTGTAAATTATGCAAATTAAGGACAGCAGTCAGAGATTAAAATCAACTGAGTTTATAGGATAGAAGAGCAAGAGTGACCTTACTGTGAAACTCTGTTTCTAGAATTAGCTTTTATGTCTTAATGAGAGAATAAAAGTAATGGATTGGCTTTGCTGTGTTGAAAACCCCTGGCATTGAAAAGGCAGAATTGTAATGAGAATTAAGAGACTCCTTAAAAATTAAGAGAGGCTGAGGCTTGTCAAAGCTTATGGCACCTTTATGTAGATCATAGTTTTGGTGTTTTAGTTCTGAAAACTTATTTGCTGAACTTCCTCCGAAGCTCCTGGAGAGGGAAGCTCTGAATTGGAATTCAGGAGAGCATTCCATTTTATTGCTGCAGTCAATCTCAGCGTGCTCATTCGTGCTGGAATTCTGCTGGAGCAGAATGCCTAATTTGCTTTCATTACCAGATTGATTTATCTGCAGCCTTTATTTTTCATTAAGTTGTTGAGTCAAAGATTGCAAAACTTTAAGCAGAACTATAAAAGCTGCAGGTATTTGAGAGGTTTTACAATTGCATATTAAAACTTCAGCGTGACAGATGTGATGGATGCTTTGGCCCTCAATTTCAAGTATAATATTTCTGCACATGAGTTCCCATCACTAATGACCCATGTTTAACCAGAAACCCTCAGTAATTCACAAAATAACCCTAAGCAGCAGAGGAAGCAATGCAATGATTACTTTGATAACACAATGTGAGAAAGTAGGAGGAGGAAACGAATGCATTCCCACAAAAATCTGCCCTTGAACTCTTCTGGGATGCCAATCCTGAGAGAACTGGCACATGCAGTGGCTAAGCCACTATCCATCATATTAGAGAAATTTTGGCAGTCTGGTAAAGTTCCCACTGACTGGAAAAGGAGAAACTTTTTTAGAAAGGAAAACAAGGAAGACCTGAGGAGAAGACTGAGCTGCAGGCCAATCCTCTCACCTCAAGGTTAGGGCATGAATAAGCAAGCACGAGGTTGCAATGTGTAACTTGTTGAATATAAGCAAATTCTGTGATCTTGTGAACTCTGCTCATCTGAAAATTGTCTGGGTGTGTGAGTTGAAATCAGTGTCACAGTGGTTTTATTGTGATCAAGGACTGTGTAGTTTTCTGCACATAAATTTCATATCTTTGCTGTGGTGGTGACTTGCCCTGTAAAATGTCTGTGATTAGAAAAACCTTACCTTTGTGTATTTTCTAAGGAAGGAATTTCAGGAGAAAAATAGGTGTTCTGATTGATTAGTGCTAAGGGGTCTCATGTGCCTTCCCTCAGGAATAGCTGGAGCTCGTTCTCCACATCTGCTCAGCTATCAAATCACCAGCATATGTACTGCTGCCAGCTCTGACCCATGTGTTGAACACATGCCAGTCACTTTACTTGAAGGAATTTGGCAGATAAATTGAGGGGAAACTATTCACCATAAAGAAATATGTGTTCTGTTTTTATAGGATTATTTTAGCTATTGATCCACCTTTTTTTCCATTGAGTGAGCTTTTGTAAGCATGGGAAATTTTAAAAAGCAACACCCTGAATATTTTCCTAAATTGGCAGTGATTTGGATTCAGTCTCCATTAAATCAGTCATGGAAGTCTTTTCCAGTGGTTTTTTTTCTATAGTCTAGTGAAATTCTTTGTTCAGAGTGGAACAAAAGTCCATGGACAAGGTCAGATTCCCCCAGCAAACATGTCCTTTCAATTACCTTACAGTGTTGTGGTATCAAATATGTCTTCAGAGTAATCTACAAGAGGACACAGCCAAAAATAGATGCTGCAGGAGTGGTTTCTGTTTTTCAAGCACTGCATGCCTGTGTCTTTTCTCCAAGGGAAATACCTCTGCCTTTAATCTGAGATGAGTTCAATGGTTTTGGGGATGCTGCTGAGGAGCCAAGTGGCCCTCACCTAGCTGGTCTGTGCCACCATGCCAAGGGGTGTTTCCAGCTCAGATCTGGGTGAGGATGCTGTGTGCTGGTCTGTCGCTGGTTTTTGTGGGTAGGAATTGTCCAAGGGCCTGAAAAACACAAGAGCCAATTAATTAAAATGTTTGCAGAAGATGACTTGCACAAAAGAGCCTCTGCACCAGTCTTAGCTATGGTACTTCCATGTTTTCCTTAGTTTGCTTTGCCAAGGCTCCACTAGAAGCTGGAGAGGAATGCTGGGTGAAGTGAAAATGCAGTCAGTGTTGGTCAATCCAGCATGAGAAGAAGCAGCAGCAAGGTTCTGTGGGTTCTGCTTTGGGACACATGGGAAGTACACCGTGGTTGTGCAGGGCTGAGGGAGCTGAGGCTGCTCAGCCTGGAGAAAAGGAGACTCAGAGGTGACCTCATCACTCTCTACAGCTCCCTGAAATGTGCTTGTACTCAGGTGGGGTTGGGATCTTTTTCCAGGCAACAATTGACAGAAATTTAGGGAAATTTGGGTTGACTATTAGGAAAAAGTTTTTTGCTGGTTCTTTGTCTGCCTCCGTCAAGGCTGGGATTGAAGGCACTTGAGACAATAGCTGATGTTTAGGCTTAGATGTTTATTTTTTCCCATCTATGTTACAGTCTTTCACTAACAAGGCACAAAATGGCTAACTGTCTATCTTTACAAGGTCTTTTAAGGCTAAACCATCCCACTAAGAAATGACACCTATATTTTTAACCCAATAACCAATCTCTCAAAGTCTGCAATGTGGACTTTTCTGTCCAATTACAAAACACCACCCAAACCCAATGGAGAAGAAGGTGAAGAAGAACAACCAGCCACCTCTCTAAAACCTCCATCTTGCCCCACATATTGCTATATTCTAAAACCTCAAATTCTTAAGTTTTCCACCCTGTGATACTACACACTCCTATTCAAACTGCGCACTCACAATCCCAGTTATATCAATTGATTTTGGAAGCTTCTCCATGGCCTGAGGTCAGATACAGTGTTCTCTTGTGAGTCTGTGCCCTCCAGCACAGAAAGTTTAAAATTCTCAGCACCCAGGATTCCAACTGTTTTTTACTGAAAAAGTGATGAAGTTCTGGAATGTTCTGCCCTGGGAGGTGTTGGAGTCCCCATCCCTGGGTGTGTTTAGCAAAGCCTGGATGTGGCACTGGGTGCTGTGGTTTAGTTGAGCTGTTGGGGCTTGATTGGACTCTATGATATTGAAGGTCTCTTCCAGCCTGGTGGCTCTGTGAGAGCCCTGCTGCTGTTCCTGGGCAGCTGAAGGATGTGCCCACACACACAGGGAGCAGTGCTCGGGCCAGCTGGCACGGCTGGGCTGCACAAGCTGCCTCAGTGCTCTCCACACAGAGACCTTTAGAGTTGTTGATAATTACAGATTTATTCTAGACATTTAAAACTTTTTTAGTCTTATTTATGACCTTACTCTTTAACGGACCTTGGACATAATTTCTTGTATTTCTATGTTAGTGGCTAAACAAAAACATGAAAAATAAGCCATGTCCCCCCATTTTTCATTTTTGTTAAACTAGCCTGTCTCTTGTATCTATTTTTTGCTTAGATTTTTAGAAATCGATCTTAATGGACCACCTAACTAATTCAGCTGGAAATCATGAAATAGTTCATGACCTTATGAAACAAACATATTAGTTTTCCTACTGCCAGTTGAACTCCTTAATCAAAGGGTCGAGAAAATTCTCTCTAGAGACCCCTGTCTTGTTGCTTTTCTGTTAATGAAAAGATTCCCAGAAGAATGAAAAGTCTTCTGCATCTTCCTGCTTTCTCCTGATTAACTCATGAGATGGATTTTTGGTTCTTTCTTCTTTACTACTGCAAGTCTTATACTATTTTGTACTCTCCTTTCTCGATAGTATTTAATACATCAGATATATACAAATAAATACCTCAGTTTCTTGGTATGCCAGAGTTACTGGTGACTCTGAAATGTATTTCTGTAGGAAACATGAACCTGCAGTGCAGAAGTGTTCCAGAGACAAGTTTTAGTGTCCTGGTCACCTCTGGATTCTAAAGATAGTATTGTATTTTATATTTCACAGATAAATCCCAGTGCTTGGTGCCTCAGGAATCATTGGTGCCACTTTGCAAGTCAAGCAGCTGAGACCTTTTGGGACTACCTAAAAACAGAGGCCAGACAAAATCAAGGGAATAAAAAGCAGTTCTATTTATTGAAGGGCCTTCAGGTACATTTAGGGCAGACAAATGCCCCCAGGGGCTACACCCAAAATGGACCATGGCTCACAGGTTTGCACACTTTTATAAGTTTGGGCCATTTGCATATTGGGGGTTAATCTGCCAATTCCAGCTTCAGG
>WBNQ01033039.1:0-19946 GCA_013401375.1 Spizella passerina | reverse complement strand
TTTGATATTGCTAATGCTCAATAAGAGTTCATGCTTCACTTTCCAAATGGAAGCTTCCTCTCTTTGTTAAGAACAGCACACATGGTAAAATGAATTATTTCTTATAGCGTAGAGTACAATAACTGCTGCCTCCATCCACTTCTGGGCATGGAGAATACTATGGATTCTGCTGCCTTGCCTTCAGAGCGCTATGGTTTATTGTCACAAAATACAGAGAAAAGGGCATTTCAAGAGCACTTTTTTTGAACTATTTCAGTCTTACCACTGTATTACTGTTTTGTTGTTTTTAAATAGTGTGGCTTTCATTTTTCTTGACAGCATTTATTTCCAGGGATTTCGTTCCGCTTATTACATAATTATATTCTGATTCTCAGATAATGTACAAGCATTTCCATCAAGTCACAACATAGAGGCATTATTGATACCATTCTGCTTCTAACTGGGGATCAGATTCACTCAAAATTTGTGAAAGCCACCTAATTAATCTGAGCAGAGTTTTAGCCCAGTGACAGACGGATTACTAAATACAGTCAGCTTATGCTTAGTTTTGCCTTTTTTTTTTTTTTTTTTTTTAACTGCAAGCATTAAACATGGCAGTTACATAGCTCTGCCAATCCTTGATGCTTGAAAAGAGTGGTCAAAATGAGAATCAAACTTGGCAAAGTATCCATATTTAAATATTTTATTTCTGCAGTTTTGGAAACTTTCAGTATTCTCCAGAGTGATTTGCTAGAAATGATTTGGCAAATTTTGAAATGTTTCAACACTTTTTAGGGCATCATTGAGGTTTCTTGTCTGCCTGACATGAACTGGCAGAAAAGGCTATATTTACAGCTACCACTGAAAAATGCCAATTAAGTGGTGTAGTACTAGTGGAATAATTAAAATGTTAGACAGCATACTCATTAAGTGTTCTCAACAGCTGGCCCAAGTGGTTGTGTTAGGTGTTTGAGCATTTTTTGTGCTTGTTCACAAAGCTTTTTTTGCAAGATCTGTACTATCACTGTGGAAAATCTGCTTTTGTCACTGAGGCAAGCATGCTCTTGGTGTGGCCAACGTGTGTGTGCAGGGCATTCAGTTAGGCTTTTGTAGTTTTTGAGTTTCCTCTCAGTTTAGGTGTTTAGCCTAGTGATAAAATAACACTAATGGCAGCAGTGATAGCGAACCCCTCTAACTAATCTTGTTGACCATCCAAACCCCTCTAACTAGTTTTGTTGACTTTTATTTGTAGTTGAGAGTGAGTACCATAGCTGTACTTTTACTTCTCAGGTTTGGCTTGGGAAGGGTGGAATTTGCTGGGGAGTTGAATGGGTAGTGACATTTGTACCTGTGGCTAAAACAGCCGGAGCTTGGAGTTGATCATCCCCTGCTTCTCTCTCTGGTGTGCCTACAGTGCAATGCCAGGCTATCTTTGGGCAGCCTCCTGTGCTACTGTGCTGCAGCTTCTGGCACAGGGATGATAGATGTTCCACGCCAGAAATGAGATCCATATGGTCCATGTACCATAGAGCCTGAGCCAGGCAGTTTTCTTGGGCTAGAAGCACTAAGCTTCTATGGCTGTCCACACGCCAATAATTTCCCTCCCGTGGTCCTGTCCTTGCTCTGTTTCTATCTATGCAATTCCCTCACCGTGCCTCTCTCTTCCCCCTGCACAGGCTGCCCCACTGCTGCCTACAGCCCAAAGTTTCTGCTGCGTCTTCATTTCCTCCCTGTAGATCAATTCAGCCTGTCCTGCCCAATTTGTGCTGCCGACCGGCCTTGGCAGCCTCCGTCCTTGTCACTGCTGTATTGAATTAAAAATTAAACCATGTCGGATGAGAGCAGCAGAGAGGCTTTCTGCAGGTCATCAACAGAGTCTATTGACAGTTTCTCATCCTGCTACCTCAAATGCCAACTAACAGCAAACAAAACTGGGCCACTTCAGGCAAAATCCTGATAGGTCTTGTCTGGGTGTGACATCAGTGTTTTGGGGGATTTTTCCTATCTGAAGGAGGACAGCAGAGCATAGGCAGATATCAGTGTATCAACATGGTGTGTGTATGCACTCCTGAGTCCTTCTGAACACAGAGTTTCTCTGATCTCACATGTTTTGGCTACTGCAGTTTAAATTACCTGAAAAACAGTCTTCAGCTTTGCTTCTTTGGAAGCAATTCCTACTGTTTTTCCCCAGCAGCTTACTGCAAAGACAGGATGGTACATGGTGAGCATTGGCTTTGGTGCAGATACTTGATTTCAGAGTTGCTGAGACTACAGAAATACTGCTAGACTTTCCTGTGCTGGAACTCAGGGGCCACTTCAGAAATTTAGTTAAGGTAGGAAAGCATCTGGCTGATGGCGTGACAAAGGGTTGCAAAGCTGAGTCAGACTGGGAATCAGTTTTATAAAACAAAGTTGTGACGTGTTGGCATAAACTATTTCCTTAGTCCTCCCTTTCGCATCATACATTTTTACACGAGTCCTCCAGTGCTGCTCTGACAAACAAATCCCCTCCACAGGAAAGAGGACCTGCAGGCCATGAGTCTCAGATAGGCTGGAACAATTGCATGCTCCTGCAAGTACCAAGCCTGCTGCCCTTCCTGCAGAGTGGGGACACTTAGTGTTTCACCTGACTAGGAGAAACATCTCCCCATTAAGGTAGGAAACTTGCAATACAGGCATTGAATGTCCTCAGGTACACTGGCTTCTAAAAATGAAAGGAGGAGAGAAACAGGGAGAAGGACCAGTTTGAGGAGATAAAGATGTTTTACATGATTTGCAGTTTGACCTTCAGATGTTGTTACCAGTGCATCAGAGGAAAGATCAGGTACTTCTAGATGAACTAAGGATTTTCTTTTCCCTTATCAGAGGGTTAAATTAAATGCTCTTTCCCAGCTGCCCTTTTTCCTTGGGGCTGCTGGCTGATAAAAGGAACATCTGTGTTCTCAGCCAAGGAGACAGGTAATCGTCAAGGAGGAGGCAGTGGCCTAGATGGTAGGGCAATAGAAAAGAAGGTGCTGCTTGCCCTAGTGAGGAGGAGAGGGGCTGTGTGCCAGCCCTTTCTCCATGGCACGAGAGCACAGCCCAATAGCACAACTCAGGAGTCAGGCTGTACGCTGTTCAGGCACTGCATTGCCCCCTTTATGGGCCTTGGGGGGAAGCTGCTTTGAAAAGATGCAAATTCTTTTCAGTGCCTTTTGGGAGCAACATATTGGTGAGAAGAATGAGTAATGGGGAGGGTGCTGAGGTCGGTTGGAAGATTGCCAGCTAAGGGACAGTGACAGCAGCCCGTGTGATGGTCTGTGTTCAAAGTCATGCACCTTAGCATGGTTTTACCTCATCTCCAGGAGACCTCTCTGAGAGAAATGCCTGATTTTGGGTTTTGCCTCCAGTCTTTCTTTCAGCATTTTCTCACAGCCAAAGCCACATGGGGAAATGACTAATCTGAGAGGCAGGCTGGGCTCTTAGCAGTGGTGCTGCAGCTTATCAAAGCTACACTTAGGTGGAGCTTTCCTGCTGGCAAAACAGTCCCACTTCTAGAGCTGTCCTGGCTTCTTCAGGAGAAAAAAGTGGCATATGTTTATTTTAGTCAAGCAAGTGAAGAGTGCTCTCCTTGAGCAGCCCAGGGGAGAGATTGAATGTGCAGAAAACCCAGCATTCTTGCATAGTCACTTTTCTGAGTAGAGCTGCATTTTGAGGATGCAGAGCTTTGCTTGGTGTGGAAGGAACTAAGCTTTCATGCTGCTGCCTCAGCACTTGTGCCATCCATTTGTGCCGAGCAGGTTTTTTTCCTTTCTTTTTCTTCTCCTGAGTGCTCCATGAGCTATTACTGACTCTTTAATTATATCGGGAGGTCCATGAAATATTTTGATGTGTTGTCTCTCTGGCTTTGACACATATTCTGGGCTGATGACACATGGTCACTCTTGTCTGTCTCTGTCTTACTCTGTCACCACGGGATTTCAAATGTCGCCCTTGGATCTGACACTTTGGGGACTGGCCAGACTTTAAAAAAATCCTCCTGCCTTCAGATACCGATGCAGGTAATAAAAGGGATTTATCAGCCTGCAATTTTCTGTGCCTGTGGGAATGTGCAAGGTAAGTTCATACCTAGTTCTCATGAGACCTGCTTGCCTCTTTTTTCCTTCAAAATAACATGCAGCACAACTTTATTTTCTAGAGGATCTTTTTTTGCCCTCGAACTGTACCTCAAGTGCTTACAGAGCAAAACAATTCACCACAGTGGGTAAATGAGTATATTAGAGCCTCCAGTCAAAGAGACAAAAACAAAACAATGAGGAGAGGGGGCCATGAACCGCCTGGAGCTAGGGAGAGACTGAGGTCTGAGCTGAGTAGGGAAGCAGTAGATATGGCTGGGCTGGCAGCAGGGCTGCTGTACACAGTGGGAGCTGAGGAGTCCTGGGCAAAGACATGTCATTCCATAGAGGGAGAAGGAGAAGCTTGGTGTGAGGCAAGGGCAACAGGAGATGACCAGGAACTCATCTGGAACAGGGAAGATTTAAACTCAGGGGATGGGCGGTTTTGAGAAGTACATGTTGTTAAGGAGTAGGGGTTGTTGGAACAGCTCGAGCTGCAGAACAGCAGCGTAAGATTTCTGATAGGGAGAGACATAAGAAGACCCATACATATACATGTGAGGGAAAGTTTAAGAGAAAGAAAAGACATTTCCTTCCCACAGTAGCAAGGCACAAAAGCTTTGGAGCAACTGCCTTCTTTGGCTGATCAGGAGTGAGTTTTGACCTGCTGTATTTCAGGTACCCTTATGTGGGGACTGATCTAATGTTGTCCCCCACTGGGGCACTCATGCCAGGGTTTGCCATCAACACTCCCAGGCAAGCAATGGTTTTGCCAGTTCAGGGGGATTCACAAACCAGGACACACACAGGTGTGGCAGACAGCCACTAGCCAGTTGTTTTCTTTTACCTCTCTTTGCTAAATTGGTGTGATCAAAACATACCCAGGACCTGGGAGTCTAAATAATGGCCCTGTGCTCCCTGTGTGGAGCTCAGTAATATTTACTGAGCCCGACGGCTTCATTCTCCTGCGCGCTGACTGCATTAATGGTGGGAGCAGGGAGGGAGGGCAGGGATGAAGGATAGCTGAGAGGGGTCCGGGCGACACTGCTAACAGATGGCCTTATTAGAGACACTTTCCTGGGGCCTAAGTGGAGCTTTTTTGTCTGAGTCGGCAAGAAGTGGGTCATTTTGCTGGGCTGTCAGGCACCAGCTCGCACTGGAGGGAGGAGCTGTGACTGCAGCAGCCTGCTGGCTTCTCACTGCTGTATTTGGCCGGTGGATGAGGTGGTACAGGGCTGGGGGGGGGAGAGAGAGAGACCATATCCATACCAGCCCTCAGGGATCCCTGCCTGGAAAAAATACCAAGATCTAAATTGCTCTCTTAGCCTACCCTGCTGATGCCTTGTGAAGGCTGACCTAGAACAGAGACTAGACAGAGTTAAAGAATAAAGTAGGTATTTATTAAGAGGCCTCAATAGATCTGTCTTGGGCAGCACACCCAAAATGGCTACAAAATGGATGACAGGTCCCAGGGTCTAACACTTTTATAAGTTTTGGGCCATTTGCATATTGGAGCTAATTGTCCAATTACAGCTTTAGCCCATGAAGTCCCATTCTTCTTGTTTTCTGTCTTCAGTCCACCATTGTTTATGTTCTTGGGCCTGAGACCTGGATCACCTGTCATTGGGTCTCCAGCTAGAGAAGGAATTGTTTTGTCTACCTATTCTGTGAAGAGAGCTTAATATCCCCTAATATGAAGCCTAGACTTACACACTAAAGCAGAACAGAATCTGAAAAAATATACAAGCTAAAACCTGAGGCATCACTGCCAGTGAGCAGTATTTGGAGGTCAGGAGGGAGGTAATGCAGCTGATCCTCCCCAAGACACTCCCTCTGCCCAACTTTCATTGCTGTCTCTCTCTCCACTGCCTGTGTATCTGAGAGGCAGTGATGCCTGAGGTGTGATCTCGGGCTGTGTCCCTCTCATCTGTCGGTGATTTTAGAGACCCTAGTGGCAACCAGGTCTCATTGATCCTGCTTTGTGCCTGAGCCACAGGGATCCAAGCTTGCTGCAGCCTTCCATGGGAAGTCCTACTCTGTCTTAAAGCCTCACTGCTGATGGCTTTGGCTCTGCAGATAGCTGCTTCTGTCCGTTGTATTGGACTAAAGGGGGGGAACATCACATGTGTAGTCGGCTTTGCCCATCCTTCCTATCATAACTGTGTTGATGGATCATCTGAAAAATTCATCTGCTCTGAGGATGTTTCCAGCCCAGAAAGAAAAAGAAATCTTCTAAGAATTTACAGATCAATACTGCCAGAGTTGAAGTCAGAGATAATCCTCAGTGAGATGTACGCTATTTTTAGCACTTTTCCAAAATGCAACAAATGATGCCTGTGATGGTCACCCATCCTAGGAATGTAGATGAGCTGCCAGAGGGAATTACTGGGTTAGCCCTGGGAGGAGCTAGTTAAACCTGAGAGAGTACTTTGTCACAGAATACGCTGAGTTGGAAAAGACCCAAAAGGATCATGGAGTCCAACTCCTGGCCCTGCACAGGACCATTCCCAAGAGTCACACCCTGTGCCTGAGAGCATTGTCCGAATGCTTCTTGAACTCTGCCAGGCTTGGTGCTGTGACTGCTTCCCTGGGGAGCCTGTTCCAGTGCCCAACCACCCTCTAGGGGAAGAACCTTCTTCTAATATCCAGACTAAACCTCCCCAGACGCAGCTTCAGGCCATTCCCTTGGGTCCTGGCCAGCACAGAGAAGAGATCAGTGCCTGCCCCTCCTCTTATCCTCACAAGGAAGCTGTAACTGCAGTGGGGTTACTGTCCTCAGTCTGCTCCTCTCCAGGCTGAACAGCCCAAGTGACCTCAGCTGCCCCTCATATTCCTTCTTCTTCCTCTTCACCATCCTCACAGCCCTCCTTTGGATGTTCCCTAAAAGCTTTATATCCTTATTTTGTGGTGACAGAATATAAGGATATAAAGCTATTAGAGAACATCCTGTCCTAAAGGAGCTTAGAAATGGAGGGAATAGTCTGGGGACTCCTGTTTTGCACTACACTGACTTCCCACATGAGCTGACATTATTTGAGGGGTAGTTGAAAAGGGTGTTGCAGCTGGGGTAAAATTTCTCACGCACAGAATTTCTATTTCATGAAGTGGCATTTCTCTTAGGTGTATCTGGCTGCTACATACACTGAAGAAAGACTAGATGAGATACTTTTGAGGGAAAATGTAGATCCAAGTGAAATGCTGGCCTGAGAGACAGGAGTAAAGAGGAAAGTTTGTTACAAAGAGAGGAGTTACCAGCTTGTTCTTTTCTAATATGGTGTAGGTGAAGAGAAAGGAGCAGCACCTGACCTTCCCTGCTCTCCATCTTCAATAGCTTTGTTTTCTGAGATCATTTTCTGCAGAGGCTAAGTTGTGCTAATCCTCAGAGTAAACTCTTCAGTTTACATTTCTGTGAATCAGGACAGAATGCAGAAGACCAGTTTAGTGTAGATTTATTTCTCCTATCCCCATTCTGTACTCACAGAAATGGTAACAGATTCTGCATACGAACTGATGGAGGGAGTATGGGCAGGGCTACACACCCAAAATTCAGCAGAGATAGTGGTGCATGCCTTTGGCACTGCTCAGTTATTGATTCAACTTCTCTGTGATTTGCTGCACACAGGAACATCAGACCTGCTGGTCTGGTTTAGACTGATGTAATATCTGGGCTCCAGTAACTGCCAAATAACTCAGAAAGGTGCAAGAAAGCCTGGACTATACCATAAGAGAATTACCTGTTCAAAGGAGACATTTTCTTTCTGACTGAATGAGGTTAATGACCATCTAATGCCTGCCAGCATAAAGGTTTATAGTCCTTTATCAAACATAGATGACTCTGTTGTTGCTATAAATGCTTTGCTCATTTTCCCATATTGTAAAATATTTTTCTTTTTTTTCTCTTTTAAATACACAATGGTAACTTCCAAAAGTTCACTTTGCATAAAGGTGTAAAAGTCTTTGGACAAAAAGAATTTACGAGCACTTTTGTCATTAGCTTTACAGTATATCTATAAAGTGGTTACAGTGGAGAAGAATGGTTACTGTTTAAAAAAAGGAAGAAATCTGTTACTTGTTCCTCCAAACAATCAGCATCCTCTTGCTGATTGCCGTATCCTTGTGGCAGTAAGGAATTAATGATCACCTTTAGATTGGGTCTTTACCGCGCGCGTGACGCTCCGAGAGCGTGGCTAAATTGGGCTGGATGTAGTCAGGATTGCTGAGTCTGTACTCCAGCCTCCTTGGGCTGCGATCCTGTCAGAGCTCATAAGCTGAGCCAGAGAATTTGATTAGGCAGCCGGGCCTTGGGGAGGGTGCTGGGGAAGAGGGAAGAGCTGAGGCTCCGTGCTGGCAGAGGCTCTGACTCACCCATACCTGCAGCTGGATTTGCCAGGCAGCCAGGGCCCCTGCACAAAGCTGGCAGGTGAACAGGCTGCCAGGATGCTCAGGCCCCCTCACAGAGGGATGTGGAATGGATGGGGGCTTCTGGGAAGTTCATCCCTGGCCCTGGCACAGGTGCTAAGTCATTCAGTGCCAAAGAGTGGCTGCAGGGTCTGGCAGCGAGTGCTTCAAAGGGTGCACTGGACTCCTAAAAACTGAACAAAACACCTGCCCCTGAATGTAGCCGTGTGCCAAATGCAGCATCTCAGGCACCAGAACAGCTGAGTAGGGCTTGTCTGAATCCCCTGAGGCAAGACTTGGATCCCAAATTGATGGTCTCCCTCCCAAGCCAGCAAGGAGGGAGCAAGCTTCCCTTGGCAGCTCTGCATTCAGGCACTGATTGGATCTAGTCCCTTTCAGCTTTTGACACTGACATGGTCTCTCTTCCTGGCATTAGGGCCTCAATTAGCCTCTTCTATTTCTGATGCTCTTAATTTGCATGGTGAGAGCCAGGATTAAGGACAGGCAGTCTTAGTGCAGCTACTATTAATAAATAAGGAAGATTAGGAGCTTTGTCAGTAACATAGTGCTTCCTCCTTCATTTAATTATTCAAAAATAACTCGTGTTTAACCCTCCACCCTCTGAATGAAGTAAATAAAAAGAAGTGAGATTAATGAAGATAAAGTTTAAATTAACTTTCTGTAGTGTGGGTCAAGCAAGAAAATTCTTTCTCTTGTAATTGACTGACACTGGTGCTGGTTTCTGCAAGAGTTTTAAAAAAATCCTCTGCTCTCTTTTTTACATAAATACATTTTTATATCAGGTTGGGAGTATTTCTTTATGTGTTTGGGGACTGCTGTTACCTACTTACAAAGCACAAGTCCCAGCAAGGCAAATTTCTTTCCTTTTAGCAGGCCACAGTTCATCTCTAGAGGGACCACATTTGGAATTAAACAAGGAGTGAAATTTTTATGGCCCACTTTTCCTCACTGATACTGCTAGAAAGGAGGATATTTAGTGGACTTTTTGAGGTGATCTTCCGGTTGAAGTTTTCATCTCACTGGGAATTGTGCTGCTACCTTCTAACTAATTTCATAGGCGGTTGTGTAAGAGGTGTTAGTACCCAGTAACTAAGTACTGAGGATGCATTCCAGCTGCAGTGACCTCGAGGTACAAAAGTACTTCATGCCGTTCCTATGGAGTTAAATTCCTTCGGGATGTGTATCTCAAAGTGTGACTACAACAGTTTCCAGATGTTTCATATCTGCTCATGCTCTATAAAGAATGATGACTAAATTGCAGTTTAGTGACCTTAGAGATATAAAAAGGGGGAGGGGGAGAGGTGGCTGGCTGGCAGAGAGCTTTACAGTAATGGGATCTTTGCCAGTATCATTCATGCTTGAGTCAAGGACTTTCATTTCCCAAAAAGAACTGGGGATTAGCATAGCTTCTGCAGCCTGCCCTGCAAACAGACATGTCCCCTCCACAAATGTTGGTGGTGTGCTGGTGCTCTGGGGTTACCCCTCCTTGTAGGGTTAATGAACATAGCAGAGATGGAGCTGTTTGGTGTCAAAAATCCTGAAGGAAAAGGTGGCAGTTAATAAATCTGATATGATCTCCTTGCCTTCCATTCTTCTGGCCAAGGTGGGCTCTGCAGTGTCCTGGTGCAGGCTGGGAAGCCCAGACTTGGTGCTGTATGCTTTCATCTCAAGCTTTAGGACTGCCACCTGAAGTATTATTTTGTATATTTGTTCTAGAGTTGATGGGCTATTTCTATCTTATGAGGCCTTTGGGTTCAATGTCATTCCTGTCAGGGGTAGGCAGGGGCTACTGCGATCACCGTAACTTGGCTTGAGGTTTGGTTGTTGTCATTTGCTGCCTGCTCCTGCCCTGTGTTCAGCATTTTGGGATACCAAAGATGCTGCTTCCCAGCTCCCAGAGCTGTTCTCAGGAGTCCAAATAATGTCTGGGCTGTCTGTTTTTCTTGTGACCTATGATCAATAGGTTGTGCTGTTTCCAAGTGAACTGCTGCTAAATGGCTCTCTGACTACATCTCTGGTTTTTGTTCCTAAGCAGGCCTGCAAATCTCTGGGCATGTAAAGGCACATTCACTTTGAGGAAAGCCTGCTGTACATTGCCTGTTTCAAAGCAATTTTCATCTAGGAGATTAGCAGAGCAACACAGGGACATCTTAATGTACAGTTACAAATTCAGAGGTGGTTTTCCAGGGCATCTATTCTAGTTTCCAGGTTTAGAAGGTGCTTTCAGCAAATAGTCTCTACTCTTCCCTTAACACCAACTGTTTCTGTAAATGTTCTGGCCAGTGAACATATTCAGTGGAATATGCCCAAAAAAGGAACATGGCTTGAGTTAGCTAAATATATATTTTAAAAAGATTATTTACTGGTTTGCTTGACCAGCATCTTGTACTGGTTTTTGTGTCATTCTTATCCTTGTAATGAATTATCTTGGTCTCCATAAAACACATGATGGGGATGTATTTTTGCTGTTGAAAAAGTCCCCAGTGACAGAAAGGATGAACTCTAGATGAGCAATGCACTTTCTTCCTCATATTTTCTCAGCCTGTATAAACCCTTCCTACTGTTTTCCTCCCTAGAGCTGGGAAAGTTTGAGATGCTGAGACCTATTTTGCCATGGCAGGAGACATCTCTGCAGTGGACCACTTTTTTTTTTTTTTTTTTGACAGTGCTTTGCCTTGTTACTGAACTGCAGAGTCTCAATGCTAGGCTGTGAATTAAGTGTCCTTTGTCCTCAGATCAGTCCACTTTGAGCAACTCTGCTGGGAAGGGCTGGAGTTGAAACCACAGTGGATCAGTTATAAGTGTTTGTTAAGCTCAGAGTGAAAGACTTGAGGTGCAGGGGGCAAATGAGCTTAGGATAATTTCTGTAAACCTCAATTTAGATTATATGCCACTGTGAAACTCCTCTTTGACCTTAACTCCTCTTGATTAATCTCCTCCCCGAGATTAATCAAGCCTAGCTTGAGAAAGGAGGGAATTCCTTTTGGGTAGAAAAATTATAAAATTTCTACATTTTTCCCCTGTATTTAGAAAACACAGTCAGCAAGTGGATGACAACAATTAGAGTCATGTGGAAGCTCACTTTTGGAATAATGTGAGAGTATAACAAAGGAAAAGCCTGGGAATGCTTTTTCATTTTCGCAGAAGTGTGAGGATGATAGGAGTTCTTGCTGTGAGCTTTCCTTCTGTTCAAGATGAAACTATTAAGAGAAGCCACACACACACACACACACACACACACACACACAAGCCCCTTTGTTCTGAAAGCTCCCATGCTCTCTGTGTACTGTTGCTGTCTGAAGGTATCATTTGTGTATTGCTCCATTTCAAACATGTCTCCTTTTTGCTCTCTCTCTCTCTCTTTGTCTTTGGAAAATGTTAGAGGACTAAGCTGAGCAGGCTGATGGTGCCAGATATCCTTTGCACACCCACACAGAGACTCAGAAATAAACATCCCTGCTGTGACCTGGAAGCTTTTCTCTTCATTATAGCATGTGGGCACACACGCAGAGCAAGTGGCAAGAGGAGTCCTTAGCAAGCTCTCCATACCTTTTGTTTGATGTGCAGGTTTGTGTACAGTAAATTAGGACTCATGATTGGGGAGTGCATCCTTTTATATAAGAGGGTCATCTTGTAAGTGGGGCAGGTCAAAGATTCTCATGTCCCATACTAAGCAGCTTTGACCCATGTAATGCACATCAGATTGTCGCTCCTAATTTGATAAACTAAACGCTAGATTGATAATCCTGCCTTTTTTTTTCCCCTTCTCCTCTTTCTAAATATATCTGTGTATCTCTGGCTTCTGGCTGCGAACTTGTATCTACTTTGCTCCATAGATTAATCATAAATATGGATATAGATGACAGAAGGTTAAGGACATGGCAGGAAAGCTCAGCAACCCTGCTCCATTTATCATTGCTACACTGGATGTTTGGGGCGTGCCTCACCTGCTCCAGCTTCTTTGACACTTTTCAAGAAGCGTCAAGAGCAAAGGTATTAGAACAAACAGGTCACAAAAGCATTAATTTAAATCTTCCCTTACTGGTTATCTCTGTCTGAGCAAATGGCTCTCAACCCTCTGTGCCTTTTTGAGTGAGTAGGAAAAAAAAGAGTCTGATAATTTTCAGTTGGATTGAGCAGATTTATGCTTGAGTACAGAGAGACAGACCCTGTATGTCACTAGGATGTGCAAGGTGTTTTGAAAGGGCTGATCAGCTGATGACAAATATTTGTAGACAATCATTCAAATTGAGTTTGAGAGTTTTGTAAAATTACAAAGATGCTAGGTCATATTCTGGAAATGAAGGACTATTTTCTTTTTTGCATTGTGTAAATGGAATGAAATATGAATTGGAAATGGTTAAAAACCCACCAGCCTACTGAAAGCATCGAGGTGAAGATGGACAGTAGAGTCCCTCTATCATTCTGAGCAACATGGACAGGAGTGTTGTGTGCCAGGTGCAGGATCTGCTGACATGCAGCCTGCTGTTTGGGGCAACACATTTTAAGGAAGAGATGAACAAGCAGGAGGGAGCCCAGAGGGGAGCTGCAGGCTTTCCAAGAGGCTAAGCAAACAGGACCTGCACAGGAAGGTTAAAAGAGCTAGAGCCATAAAAATTTACTTGCTCTAAATAGGGAAGACAAAGAGAAACGTAAGACTCTTCGTTCCTATAAATTGTTCTTTTAAAAGTGGTATTGATCTGTTGTGCTGCAAATCCCCAAGATGAGAAGTAATAGGTTAAATACTAAGAAGACTTCCTAACCATAGGACTAGGAGTGTGCTGGAAGAGGTTAGCATAGGTGGGAGGATGTGGATCTTCTTTCATTAGAACTTCTCCAAACTGTGTAGGCAGGTATTTTACAGGAATGGATTTGAGGGAATATTTGAGCCTGTCTTGGTGCATTGGGCTAGACCAAATGATGTTCTTGAGGTGCTTTTTGGTTCCACCTTGCTGCAATTTCTGTGATTCGACACAGTCAAACCAATCTGACTTCCATGTAAGCTGGGTGCCTTTTTTTCACACTGCTAAAATTACTCTGGTCTGAAACAGATGAGATAACAGGAAAGGAGTAAATTTCATGTAAGCAAACTTTTCCAAATGCTTGTTGGATTTGTTTCTTTACTCAGTCTCTTTAGGAGATTATTAAGGAACAAACTTGTCATTGGATATGAGATAAAGCTGTATCATAAATAAAGTAAGAAGAAAAGCAAAATTTACTGAATAAATAGAGCAGGAATATATAGCTGGTTCTCAGCATGAAAAGGTGCCACAGCTCAGCGGATGTGTCACTGAGCAGTATTATGTCTGGTGTTTAATATGGATTAATAACCCAAAAATGGGAAGAATACATAGAAGGAAAAATGTGTAGATAATACAGCAATGTTGAGGTTACCCAAGCCTATAAAAGACTCTGAGGAGGTCTGACAATGAGCTCACAGAGGCAATTTGCAAGCGTCATAAGAGTAAATGAAATGCAATATGGCAAAGGCAAGGTGATGCACTCAGGAAACAACACATTAGAATTAGTCATGCTCGTTTCTGGGTTCTAAAATAATTGTAACTACTCAAAAGAAAAGAATGAGGGGAAAAAAAAGGCACGGCTGAGCAACTCGGTGAAAACATTTGTTCAGTCTGTAGTGATGGTGAAATAAAAGCATGCAAGATGAGAGAGTGCATTAAGAAAAGGGTAGAGTATAATAGATAAAATAATACAGCACCATTATATAAATTGATGCTACGTGCTCTCCTTGTACACTCTATTCACTTTGCTCACCCTGTCTCTCAAAAGAAAATAACAGAAATAGAAGAATGACCAGAAAAAGGGAACAAAAATGTCTGGAGTCTTTTAATAGCTTCTTCATAAATAATGATTAAAAAGAGCAACACTGTTTTCTTGAGAAAAGACAAATAAGAAGCATTGTGGCAAAGGTATAGAAATAGTCACCACAAAAAAAGAAGTGCACTCATCTGTTCCTATTTACTTTTCATTTTATTAGAAGAACAACAGGGGAAGCAATTACATGAAAAAAAAATCAAACTACTTTAAACCCCCGAAGAGGAAATACGCTTTTACAAAGTGCCTAATTAACATATGGAACTTGTTGCCACCAGATAAAATCAGAAACTTAGGAAGAGCTCAATAAGATTCAAACCCAACTCCTATCTGGATACTGGTAAGATATACAGCTGAAATAGGGAAGACATGAAGATATGGAATGGGAAGTATTAACCTAAGATACAAGGATGCAAGGGGTCTTGCATCTTCTCATTCTGGAGTAACGAAAGTCAGCAAGTGTCTGGAGAGTAAAAGGCAATCTTTCTTTGCACCACATTTTTGCATGTGTGGCCAGTACTGGGCATTTTGGAAGCTTTTCTCAACAGAAGCCTTTTGCAAAGAGGGGATGCTGAAGATATTAGTATGGTGATATCTGTTTTTTTTGAATTGTGGTATTTGAACAGCTTGGCAAAAAGGCAGCTGCCTTCCAGTTCTGCTTCTGCCACTGACCCTTTTTGGGTGTTTTACATCCGCTCTTCTGCTTCAGTTTACCTATCTGAACACAGGATGCACCAATGCAGCCTTGTGGTTTAGGAGATTTCTGGGGATTGATAAATGAGACTCTTGTTTGTGAGTCACTTGAACGTGCTGAGATGAAGTGTGCTGTTGATACCTGCTCAGTGAAAAGCCCTGGCAGTATGATGGGCTGCAGTGTCATGATGTTCCCGCACTATTTCACGTGTGGCTGACCCTTGAAAGAGGCAATTGCATCTTCGCCACCCAGGCACGAATTCCCCTTTCTCCTGCCACCCTGTGGTCATATGGCCATATCTGTAGCGTTCAGGACCCTGCTCAGGAGTCAGAATTTCCTTTGCAAGATATTATTAAAATACACATTAAAAATGTGATGTCTTCCCCTGCCCACTCTATTTTTTGCTATTCCCTACGTGCCAATATCCTTTGTGCCTCAAACTGATGGTGATAATGACTTCTACCCTCCCTACCCAAACTGTTCCTGTGCCTGCAGCACTGCTTTGCCTTTCCTGTCTGCACTGCTCTCAGTCCAGAGCAGTTCCTTGGTATGCATGTCTTCTGTCAAGTGCTGATTCAAATCCAGACCCTGTGTTGTAATTCATGACTTGGGAATAGACTTAGGAAATAGTGCTCTTGTTTTTCAGGAAAAACAAACACAATTGTTTGTTGGTTTGCTTTTTTTTTTTTTTCCTTAAGTGAAACTTTCAGAAAATTCACTCCTTTAGCAGAGGAGAGAGATGAAAGGATCAACCACACACCCGAAATCTTGACAACTCCACCTCACCTAGATGTCAGCTCTGCAATATGCTGTGCATGAGCCACAAATGCATACATCCCTTTGTTTTGCACTGCAGCTGTGGTTTCTCTACACAATGACACACACAATTTTGTGAGGGTGTGTTCCCTTCATTCCCCATTGTCCCATCTGGCAGGGCTTGGGGCTGCTGTGGAGCACACATTTACAATTCCCATCAGGCAAGTTTGACCTAAAAAACAATGAAAGTATTTGAATACATGGCTGTATCTATCTGCCCTAAGTGTTAGAGGAATGTTTAGTCATTTCCTTACTAGGACAAAATCCAAGCTAGAGCTTAGTTGGTACTTTTCTAAGTGCTTTTACAAATATCAGTCCTCAGGTTTGCTCTGTTTTTCCTTTGCTCTGTTTTTCACACCAGGAGTTGCACTCTGATCCTAAAAGCAAGAGCCTTTACTGTCAGGGATAACTCTGCTATCCTGCCTTCCAGAGCATATTCAGCCTCCTTCTCTCCCTGCTTCATGACCAGGGAGGGAAATTGCTGCATTATTGCCTTGTGATGCCCTCTTAATACCTACCAAAAAACTGTGTGAGCAGTAAATCCCTTTCCCCTTTTCAGGCAGAGAAACAGAGGGAGAATTTGTATCAGGACCAGACTTTACAGGTCCTTCTGTCAGTTCTGTCCTCAGTTCAGCAGGACCCACTTGCCTTACACTGATCACCGAGCAGGATATACAGAAAGTGAAGTATAAGAAGGAAAGGAGAGATGTCTCTCTCACTGCAGTGACCAGGAACTGATAGACTCCAGGGAGATGCTTTTTCTTCCTGCCCATCAAAAACCAGTGCCCCTCCCCTAGATAGGATCCAACCAGCAGAGAGCAAATCATGATTTAGACTTTTTTCCCAAAATCAATTAGACTCCTTCAGTGATAGAAGCAATTTGTGTGACTTTTAATCTTTTGCCAGCTCAGCCTGATCAGCACTTTTTGAAGAATGTGGAGCCAATGTCTCTGCTAATCCAGGTAAATCAGCCATATCTGGAGACAGACAGACAGAGAGGGAAGGAAGTGAAGCTATTAAAACCAAAGAAGGCCCGTTTCAGGACTAAAAGGCATCAGTGAGGTACCTGATTTATAGGAGGAGAGTTGCCTTTCAGTCATTTTTAATGGAATATTATTAAAGGAAAATCAGGAGCTGTGAAACCTTTTGTGTCTCATCTCCTAATGTATTTATTTCTGCAGCAGGGAACCCTGTTAACCCCACCAGGTAATGTATTCCTCAGCTGGCACGGATGGCAAGGTTGTCCCCTAGAAATTTTATTAGGGAACAAACTCAGTTAAATATTTGAACATGAAAAGACTACCTCAAGGTTTTGGGGGTCTTAAATTTGTTTCCAAGGAAAGCTGCCCAGTAGAGCTGCTGAATCTTCTGCATGTGCGTATCAAATACCATAATTTTCACATCTCTCTGGCTTTTTTTCCTTTGTCAACGCAAATGAGCTTAGCTAGATGGATGACTAGGTGGATGGTTGCCTAAAGCAATGTCAGGCTCTGGGCAAAGTTTGGGTCACACATCTGAATTGCTTTCCCATAATTTTTCAAGCAGACTAATAGTTGAAATTGTTGTCATTATAAGAAAGGCAAGTTCCACACAAGCCTCAATCCTACAGACACTTAAGCACCTATTGAGTTTTCTATGCTGTAAATAGCTTTGCAGGAGTTACTGGAAATTCTCATAGAGGACTGTATTGAAATGACAGCCTCACATTTGACCGATGTGAAGGACTTTTACCATGATACCAAGAAAGACTCTACAAGAGTGAAGATGGCTGTGCTGGATGTGTCCTTTGCTTCCTTCATTCCTGCTGTCAGTCCATTCTTGACTCCTCCTCAGTAATACTTTGAAGTACATGCCAACATACTTACAAAGTAAAAAATAAAAAACAAACAAAATTTCACTGGATTTCCAACTGTATTGTACTGTTGCATGAGAGAAGGTTCCTAGAGGTACCCACCATTTTGGCTGATATAATGGCCAAGGGAGTGTGTGCAAAACTAGAAGAATTTGGGTATTGCATGAAATAATGAGCCATGTGCCTTCAAAGCCTCTGTGGATATAGATCAGCTAGTAGCATGTGCATGTCTTTATAGTTGCCTGTAAGAATCACCCCCTAGCGTCACGGGTTTCAGCCAGAACAGGAGCACAGTGGGAAGTGTGTTTACATTCAGGTATTTCCACTTCAAAAAAGAGAGAATCAGTAAAAACACAAATTTGATTTTGTAGGATCAAAAAAGAGCACATTGCAGCTCTTTCCTTTTTATTGCGCTGGGTCTTCTAAGCAGGCTTTGTGTAAACAGCATGAAAGTAGCTATAACAACCAAATTAGGCAAAATTTGGTAGTAGCCTGATGAGGAAGGTGTAAGTTGCCTTCTGGCAGGGCCTCCCACGGCCTGCCTGCTGAATGACATTCAGTGTGGCTGAGCAATGTGTCATTGCTTGTGTGTGGGCACACGAACAGCAGCCCTGCCATGGTGATTCCTTGGAAGCTTTTGTTCAGCAAAGCCATAAATGACAACACACGGTGGAGAACCAAGACCTCAAGCAAGACAAAAAGCCAGGTTATGGTCTTAGTATCACTGGTGTAAAGCTGATGTGAAAATAGCTACTGTCACTTCTGTGTGTACCACTGCTTTTCTCCTGGAGGGGCCTTGCATGCTGGCACAGGCATGGGTTTGGAGCAGGGTGTGTGTGGTGTGCATTGGCAGAGAGCAGCTTCTTGTGGCACCTTGGGAATATCTCATTCTGGTTCACAATCAGTGTTTTGGTGTAACCATATCAAATTCTATTTAAATTCTTCTCAGGTTTCTTGCATGTGTCTGTGTGTAGTGAAATTATGATGTATTAGGAGCATATGGTGAGCTCTGCATAGAGCTGCCCTGCCAAGGGTGTATTTCATCAAAGAGAGACGCAGAAGTCTCAGCTGATGGTTGGGCTTGGTGCAGTCCAGGATCCCAGTTACATGGGCCAGAAGAGGTCTCAGATACTCTGATATTCTCTTTCTGGACTTGGTATTTTTGCTGGGCAGCAAAGCTCTGGACTAGCAAATTCAATGGAAAGTTTCCCAGCGGGCTTTGAAGAGATGTGCTCTCAGAAAGGGCTACATTTGTATCAGTTGGAAAAGTGGATATTTTTCCCCAAATGGCAAAGTGATGATCTTGCAAAAGTTTTCTTAGCAGATTTCAAAGAGTCAAAAGGTTCTCCATCTTTTTAGCCAGAAGAAATTCTTCCATATGAAAAGCCTTTTCCTTTTTGAGGGGAAAAAAAAGCCAAAACAGATTCTTAATTCATTTAGAAACTGAAATTTCCATTTAAAAAGTCTTTCAAAAGCCAATTTTCAAGCAGATGCAGATCCATTCTTTCTCAAATTCAAAGATTATGGCACATACTCATCTACAGTTGCAGTTGACTTCCCATCCTCTCTGCCCTACATCTCTCCCCAGGAGACAGCACGTGAGAGCCCAGTCCTGTTCCTTAATCCCAGCAAAGCTGTGCACACTGCAGCTGGTCCCCATAGATTGCTGCACCACATAAAATGACTATGCACAAAAAATGCAGATGTACTGTGTACTTTCTTAATATAAAATTTTCCTTACTTTAATACCCTCTCACGGTCTCCTCCTCCTTCCATGTCTTCCTCCAAGGGAACTTGAGCCTTTTTAATTTGAGGTTTTCATTTTGTTTTGGTAGATTACATTTTTGTTTATTGCCTTCTGTCCCTCTGAGGCTCCCATACAAGACTTAGCTGCACCTGGCTTTCATTTGAAGACTGTCCAAACTTCCCTCTCTCCTGACCTCACTGGGTTCTTTTCTTGTGTGTGTGCTGCGATTTTGTTGGGCTGGTTTTGTTTTGTTTCTGTTTTTTTGTAGCCAGGGATCCCTCGGGCTTCTAGCATGCCTTTTGACATGGGGCAATGGTCTGTCATCTCTGGTGTGTTTCTAGAGGCAGGGAAGAATAAGGATGCTGTGTGGTGATGTTTAATTAAAATGTGGAATGTGTACATTCAGAGGCACGTATTTCATTTGTGCACATATGTAGATGTGTGCATGTGTATATGCCTTGCTGCTAATTGCTCTGAGCCCCTTTCTTGCTTTCCTGTGCTGGCATTCAG
>WBNQ01033037.1:0-33477 GCA_013401375.1 Spizella passerina | reverse complement strand
TGAATGAATTGTGGCAAACAGATAAAATATGCTTTTGCCTTAGAAAAAGATTCAGTAATGTTTGATAGTTATCAAACTGATAGTGCACTGTAAAGCAGAGTGAACTTGCATGAAAAGCAGGAAGCTGGAATCAAGGCAGGGCACGTTTGCAGACAATCAGAGCAGGTACTCATAAACTGGGCTGAGAAGATGTGGAGGGTGGTCAGTGTGCAGCTCAAGACACACAGTAAATCCCTTTTTGCTGTTTTTATGTGCACAGAGGAGTTTTGAGACAGCCTCTGGAAATGTATCTGCATTCCTTGCAGGAAATACACGGATAAATCTACATAATAGAATATCATCAGTATTTATGTACAAAGCACATAGTGTACATGCTGGAAAAATGTAACCAGCTGACTCACTGTAAAATATTGTTAATAAAAACTGATTCTTAAAAATTGTATGAGCTTGTACACTCCAGATAAACAGCTGGCTTTTCTCAATAGCACAGCTGGTGTAGAAGCATAAAATGACTACAATTTGAACAGGACATGAGCTATATTTGGCAAACCATTTGCATGAAAGCTGAACATTTGCAACTTAATTTTCATTTATTTTAATTTTCATTGTACACCTATTAAGCAGAGAGCTAGACCTGCTCCTGTTGGTTTCAGTAGCACTTGTTTAGCTGTAAGCCACTATGTGCCAGGGTATTGTAAACTTAGAGTGGGCCATGTTGCTTCAGCTGAAAATACCAGAGGAGGATACTGACTTTCAACATCCAGTGTGTCTTTGCTGAACTGTCATTCACGGGAATTTAGGCAGATAAAGCATCTTAAGGATGTAATTTCTTCCTTGAAAAGGCAAAGCAAACATGAAAGCAGCAAGAATGGCACTTCACAGCATGCAAAAGTCAACTGTTCCTACTGCAACTGTTGGTTTGTGAGGCTACAAAAGCATGTTCCCATGAATTTGGGCAACAGTAAAGAATACTGCTGATGCCAGTCAGCAGATGTGTCGTGCTTTGTGATTCACAGATGCATGCAGGAATTAGTTGAAAGAAAAATTTCAAGCTCAACTCTAAACTCTGACTGGTCAGATTCTTTATAAATTACTGCAGGGAGTGACATTTATACCACCAAATAATTTGCATGATTTGCTGGGGCCTCAAATCACTACAGTGAATGATGCTAAGATTTAGACTTTAGGACCTAGATGTTTGGTGTTATTCCTTGATTGATCTTTTGTATAGATAAGAACAGATTTCCTGTTGAGGACAATAATTTGGAAGTTTACCTTTGCTCCTGGAGCCACTTTCTCATATTTGTGCCTTGGGGACAGCCATTTAAAATACCAGTTCAGATGTTTCTACATGACAAAGAGAATGCAGTGCAAAGGTGCCTGGTTTGCTCTAAACATCTTAGCTTAGGAACAAGAAGTCAAACCATGCATTAGTGCAGACTCCACTCTGCTGTTTGGCCAGGCTAAAGGAGATTTAGGGTCAGGTCAGCAGGCTGGGAATCTCTGCACAGCACTGCACTGGGCTGTAAGAACCACCCCCTCCTGCCTTCTCTGTTTACTATTCATGCTTTCCTTGCAGAATTTCCCAAGCAGTCAAACCCAGCAGTCCTCTTTTCACAGGACCCTAGCCCACAATGTCATTATTTTACCAGGAAATCACTATTTTGGAAATGTAAACCACTACTTTCACACTGGTAAATTGTGCTACATAAGAGAGACTACCAAGTTCAAATTTACATTGAATTTATTTTCNAGGCAGCTTTGCAGCCCTTGGCACGTTGTGTGGCTGGCCACAGCACATCCCAGCTCTGGCCAGCTAAAATGTGTTTAACATGCAGGGCACATGAGTCAGTTTCTTCTCTTCCCCCCAACAAATCCTGTTCGTTTTAATGGAAAAACAGGTAACAGCTTTTGCTGTCAGGTTTAATAGAGCAAGCTTCTCCATCAGCGTCACTGGGCCATGGAGAATGTTCCATTTCACTGTGAGTGAGATAGAGTCCTGTGGCACCCCTTGTGCAGGGAAGAGATTGGTGACAGGGATCAAGAAAAATGCCCAAGCTTTTCCACTCTGACTGTTCTTGGAATATCTGAAATGGAAATAGTGTTTTCCTGGAATATCAGGAAAAGAGTTTATGTCACTGAAAAACCTTTAGTAACCTCTGCAAAAATTATGTTGNTGGAATCAAGGCAGGGCACGTTTGCAGACAATCAGAGCAGGTACTCATAAACTGGGCTGAGAAGATGTGGAGGGTGGTCAGTGTGCAGCTCAAGACACACAGTAAATCCCTTTTTGCTGTTTTTATGTGCACAGAGGAGTTTTGAGACAGCCTCTGGAAATGTATCTGCATTCCTTGCAGGAAATACACGGATAAATCTACATAATAGAATATCATCAGTATTTATGTACAAAGCACATAGTGTACATGCTGGAAAAATGTAACCAGCTGACTCACTGTAAAATATTGTTAATAAAAACTGATTCTTAAAAATTGTATGAGCTTGTACACTCCAGATAAACAGCTGGCTTTTCTCAATAGCACAGCTGGTGTAGAAGCATAAAATGACTACAATTTGAACAGGACATGAGCTATATTTGGCAAACCATTTGCATGAAAGCTGAACATTTGCAACTTAATTTTCATTTATTTTAATTTTCATTGTACACCTATTAAGCAGAGAGCTAGACCTGCTCCTGTTGGTTTCAGTAGCACTTGTTTAGCTGTAAGCCACTATGTGCCAGGGTATTGTAAACTTAGAGTGGGCCATGTTGCTTCAGCTGAAAATACCAGAGGAGGATACTGACTTTCAACATCCAGTGTGTCTTTGCTGAACTGTCATTCACGGGAATTTAGGCAGATAAAGCATCTTAAGGATGTAATTTCTTCCTTGAAAAGGCAAAGCAAACATGAAAGCAGCAAGAATGGCACTTCACAGCATGCAAAAGTCAACTGTTCCTACTGCAACTGTTGGTTTGTGAGGCTACAAAAGCATGTTCCCATGAATTTGGGCAACAGTAAAGAATACTGCTGATGCCAGTCAGCAGATGTGTCGTGCTTTGTGATTCACAGATGCATGCAGGAATTAGTTGAAAGAAAAATTTCAAGCTCAACTCTAAACTCTGACTGGTCAGATTCTTTATAAATTACTGCAGGGAGTGACATTTATACCACCAAATAATTTGCATGATTTGCTGGGGCCTCAAATCACTACAGTGAATGATGCTAAGATTTAGACTTTAGGACCTAGATGTTTGGTGTTATTCCTTGATTGATCTTTTGTATAGATAAGAACAGATTTCCTGTTGAGGACAATAATTTAGAAGTTTACCTTTGCTCCTGGAGCCACTTTCTCATATTTGTGCCTTGGGGACAGCCATTTAAAATACCAGTTCATAAAAACTTCTTTGCACTTCAGATGTTTCTACATGACAAAGAGAATGCAGTGCAAAGGTGCCTGGTTTGCTCTAAACATCTTAGCTTAGGAACAAGAAGTCAAACCATGCATTAGTGCAGACTCCACTCTGCTGTTTGGCCAGGCTAAAGGAGATTTAGGGTCAGGTCAGCAGGCTGGGAATCTCTGCACAGCACTGCACTGGGCTGTAAGAACCACCCCCTCCTGCCTTCTCTGTTTACTATTCATGCTTTCCTTGCAGAATTTCCCAAGCAGTCAAACCCAGCAGTCCTCTTTTCACAGGACCCTAGCCCACAATGTCATTATTTTACCAGGAAATCACTATTTTGGAAATGTAAACCACTACTTTCACACTGGTAAATTGTGCTACATAAGAGAGACTACCAAGTTCAAATTTACATTGAATTTATTTTCTTTCTGCATTCTCCTCTGCCTCTCTAGGAAAAAAGGATTATTTCAGTGGCAAGTTTTCTTACTCTGGAATGGTTGCAAGTCTGGCTGATTTCTCTCCATAGCAATGTCCTGCAGTAAAACCTTGAGCTGGTGATTATCGAGAAATATCCACCTCCATTGCTTGCAAAGTGATGGCCCTGTGCCCCAACTGAAACCAAACTAAACCAAATTCCTAATTCCAAAAGCAGCCAAGGAGGAACCAATACAAAGCCACTCATACATGAAAAATCAAATAGCAGCACACTGCACATCCTTCTATTCTTGTTAAAACCAATCCAGGAATGTTAATAACATGGCAAACAAATCACTTTGTCGGAAGCTGGAGCTTGTGTCATGGAAAAGAGCTCCTGAAATTATTGCTAATGGCCATGAATCATCACCTGCAGGAGTCTGGGGATCAGAGGGCACAACCTCAGAGCTCCATCAGCCAGGGCTGTGATTGTCCACATGTGAGGGAATGAGGATTCACCCATTGCAGATGAAATGATGTCTAATAATGCTAACATGAAGGATTTATGGTTAGTGAGGGAGATTAGAGAAACCACTTCTCCTTAAGTAATTATCATTAAGAATTAAAAAGAAATTACAGGTGTGTCTTGTGGTAACAGCACTGAGCTGAAATCATGGAGGCTAAATTCCCTGCTCTACCACAGATATATTTTTTAAGGTTGATGTATTAATTTCTGTTTCAATTAATCAAATGTGAAATAAGGTTAATACTTTCTTAGCCTGTGTTCAGTGTCTAACTGGAAGCTTTTCTTATCTATAGCTTAGGTCGTGATCAGGACCTGAAAACAATGCCCTCAACATCAAAACAAACACAAAGGAAACCTCAGTGTATCCTCCTAAACAAAGATATTTACTCAAGCAAGTACATTTCCAAACAGTTTATTCCAGAGGTAAAATACCTCTGTAAAACTGCTGGGAAGAGAGGCTGGGAGTGATGGGCTGTGCATGTTTGAAAAGTAACTTACCTGGGGATAATCATGTTTCTCTCAAGGTGATCCTTTGAGAAATAATCAGCAACATTTTTAAATAATTTAAAATGTGGAAAAGTGATAAATAATATTCCTATTAATACTTTTAGTAAAAAAAAAAAAAAAACTAAGTCCTGGAACACATTCACAAGGAGCACACAGAGCATCTTGCAAAGACTAAGACTTAAAAATAGATCAGAAATGTATCAATCAATTTTAGAATTGTTTTCTGTGAATGAAACAGCATTCTATAAATCAGAATTCCTTAATAAAATTGCTACTCTTTTACCATAATCAATGCCCTTGGTTTCAGTGTAGCTGGACTGATATAACTGATAATGAAGCTGATTCATTGTATTTTCTTGCTAGAAATAAATCTTAACTAAATTGCAGCCAATGACAAAACAACTATTGCCATCAGTGGAGGCAGGGTTGAACCTTCAGAGCTGCCTTTGTGCAGGAGGACAGATCTGTTTCATTTTAGTTGTTGCTACTTTTTTTTCTTTTTTTCTGTTTTACCTTTGCAATTTTCTGAGAGCAGAACTAGAAGCTGCTGGCGTGTTTTAGCATGAACTTGAGAAATACTTTCCACTGTCAAAATGCAGCTCAGCAAACAATCATTACCTTGAGCAGGCAGAAAAGACACTCAGTGTCTTCTGGACTCCAGCTCCTCTCTGCAGGCAGGGATCTCACTGCTGGCTTAGAACAAAAAAATCGAACAAATTGAAATGGCAGCACCATCCCTGATGGTTTAGTGTAGTTACAGAGAAGTAAATGTAGATGAAAGTGTTCAACCATTCTTTTGAATATGAGAATTATGTAAGATGAAGCCAGTGATAAATCTGTTACATTTTCTGTGAGCATTCAGATAAGAACTTCAAGGAGTCATATGAAAATTTCAGCTGCAAGATCATTTTGGCATAATTTCTCCTTTGAGAGAGTTTTATTTTTTATATTCCACCTGAAGTTTGAAAGTTTGTACTCTGAGACTTGCATTAAATCAAAACCTGAGCAATAGGCAGTCAGGCTGAAAAAATTCAGACATGTTTGTACAAAGATTTCTTGTGCAGCTCCTGCTGTAGATGGTGGGAGCTCTACAAATGAAAGATGGGTGGGATGGACCCTTTGAAAAAATTTTTTCATTTTTTCTTTTTTTTTTTCTTTTCCCTCCTACCTAAAGGGATAAAAATGCTTCTGGTCTCACTCATCATTTTAAACAAAATCAGATTGACCATCCTTATGCTGTTGCTAGCATGAACCTTGTTTCTTGTGTGACTAAATCCCAACAGCAAACACCATCTGCCTGTTGAAGGAGCAGGCAAGTCACCACTGAGACAAAGTCTCACTCATTAGGGCTTGGGAAACATCAGGGCTCTTTTTCTACATTCTGTGCATTTGTTTATTGAAATTCTTGCTCTGATATTGAATAAATTTTCCCCTGTTAAACTGAAGAATTTACAAAGAGTTTTGCTCCAGATCCAAATTCCTGATATGAATGGATATGTGCCATTGTGTGAAATTTTACTGAATTCCTTGAAACAGTAGATGGTCTTGGAAAATTATCTTACAGCTAAGAACACAGAAATTCAGGCTGTGATAGAGCAACATAAATAGTAGTAGCACATCAGCAGCAATAATGTGTATCAATTACTGTTGTGAAACGATTCTTAAGTGCTACTTTTCCACAATATCCATAGGAACTAAGAAAAAGCTGTGACTTTTTATTCAGGCATTTAAATTCCAGCAAGTTCTAAAAGACACATCTTTGTCTTGGATTTTATTCATGTAAATAGAAACATAACTTGAAAAAAATGCTATTTTATCTGAAATAATAGTTGTGCGCTCTCTGATTTAGTAAAGTACTATTATTTTGGAAGTTAACATTTTCTGTTCTGCTCTAGAATGATTTTAACATTTTGTTCAGCAGGTAGAAACAAATGGATAGCACACCAGAGTGCTAAGTTAGCTACTTTAAAGTACATTACAAATATGTTTCCTTTGCTGAATGCAGCTGCTTTCCAGCAGGACTGCCTGCTCACTTCAGTCCTCGTGAAAGGTCCCAGAATGGGCTGCCTTGGAAGGGACCTCAAAGCTCCTCTCATTCCTGCTGTGGGCAGGGATGTCACTGCCTGCACCAGGCTGCTCAGGGCCCATTCAGGCTGCCTTTGAAGGTGGATATTTCCCCTGACTGGTGTCAGATCCCCAGCTCTGGAAAGTCATCGTGCAGAAGGCGAGGAGCAGTGGGGTTCCTGCAGCAGAGCTGTCCAGCAGTGGTGCCTTCTGTTCCCTTCAGCATCTTCCAAATGGGAGGCACCACGCTGAGCTGCCTGGATACCTTCTGTGAGATCGTGGGCATGATTGGAACATGTGGGATTTTGAGCCCCAGCAGAGGAAAACCTTCCTTTAGGCACTTTAGCATCTGGAAAGCAGTTGCTCTGACAGCAGTGACCCTCATCTGCAGAGTGCAGTGGGCACAAGGCTTAGCCCCCTTAAACTTCTCCTCAGATTCATTTGCAGTCTTTGGGATTTGGTATCTTGCAAGCATTTTATGGTGGGGTGGGTCCCTGAAAGAATAACAACCACTGTTAACAAAACCTGGTGTTGTGGGGTATCTCTGGTCCGTGTTGCTGGAGCAAATGAAGGCATCAGTACCACCCCAGATTCAGTTGGCAGTGGGAAAGCACATTCATCTTGATATTTCTGAGGCAACATTTCCAGCAGAAACTGGGCTGTTTGTATTTGACCATTACAAGTGAGAGCAAAATTGCAAAGGACTACATGGACATAGGAAATTGATACGTGCAATTATGAAACACTTTCCAGAGGTGTCCATGGCAACTAAAATTCATAACTTTATGGGATAACACGAATCCCAATAGAGATCATGATCGAAATATTGACTTTATGTCAAACTGTAATTCCTCTCTCTACTCCTCATCTAACCTTTTCATATTCCACAGGATACAAATTACTGACCTCTTCCTTTCCATTAGAAGATAAGGACCTTATCACCTTCCCTCTTTTCTGCCATCCTTATCACTCCACAGGCAGGAAGTCTGTGCTCCCAGGTGGTCTAATTGATACATATCTAATTAAAGGCAAAGCATTTTTTCTCAGCTTGTATTCAGCTTTTAAGTGTGTTGCTTTGATTTCAGACCTGAAGAACAGCTTTGTGTGCCTGAAATTTACTCTTTTCCAAACTGCACTAATTGGTCAAATCAAATGTACTACAAACTTTGCCTTCACTGTGCACCAATACATTCATTTTTGTTCGAGAAAAAGAGAAAACAAATTGTCATGGATCTAGTTGAAAGCTCTGTGTGAGGTCTGCAGCTCTTCAGAGCCTTTGAGATGAGGACAAAATGTTCAAATATGATGAGATAAAGGATTTAGTAGAGACAAAGGTAGAGAAGTGGATTAGCAAGTAAGACAATGTTAGGACTTACTCTCTTAAATCAAGATGCAAGTTCCAAATTTCTTACCTTCTTGTGGCTTGTTGCTGTAGGGGGAAAAAATGGGATTATGCAAAATTGAGGAACTAATACAGGGTGCCCTCCATCCTCCTGTTCCTTATCATTTTGTTTAGTAAGACTGTCTTGTTGCCAGTTGCTAATAAGGTTTGTTATGGTTTGAGGTTTTTCTGAGCTAATTGCTCTTTTGATTTGGGCTCTTTAAAGTATGTGATAGGATTGCTGTTATAATATGCAATAACCACAAGAATCTCATCGAGTTTTGTGAGGACAGACTGTCACAAGCCCTTTGTTTGCTTGTGCTGAGCTGGTACTTGGCAGCTTGTGTGGTAGCTCAGCCATTCTCTAAATTAACAGGTTGTTCTTTGTATTTGAGGGGGGATTGATGTGACTGAAGTGATTAGCATGTATATGCCTAAATAAATTGCTCCGAGGGAGAGAGGGGTCCAGTCAAGAAAACTGGATAGGTCCAAACACCTATCAGGGTTGGAAGAACCCTGGTATGTTCCAGAGTATGCAAAGGACTTGAGAATAAAATTTCAGACCAGAATATGGTTGGGAAAGTAGAATTTTACTCTAAAACCTTGGTTAATGAAAGGTCAGCAATGTATTTTTGTTAGATTTCTTTGGAGGCAAAAGCCTTGATGCGGATACAACACATAGTGAGAAAAAATCAAGTGCAACAATTTATTTTTCTGTGATGGCAAAGTTGGGCCAATCCTCACAGTGTTTGGCTTCCTAAGGTACTTGAGAGTCTATAGAAAAATGATCATTAAAGTGCTTAAATGCATTTTAATAGTAATGCCAAGTGAGTCAAACTTCTTTTCTCAACAGACTTGGAGTCTACATGTTTTTTATTTTTCTTAAGATCTGGTGCTCCTGTCTCTGTGGACCAGCCATAGCTACCCCAAATCTTATTGCAGGGCTTCATTGTGTTGGCAGGGCAGCAGAATCCTGTGTCCCACAGCATTTTAGAGTTCACCTGCTGGTTAAAGTCCCTTTACATTTCAGCACGTGGAAGCACTTGATTCACTGTTTACTTAGTCTTAACTAATATCTTACAATTACAAGTCTAATAATAGAGGACTGGCCTAATTCTTTACATTTGTATGCAGACAGGTTTTGTTATTTTTCCACAAGTGACACCATGGACTTCATAAGCTAATGGGAAGACCCCAAAAATACTGGTTTTCACCTTCAAACTACCTTTTATTTACACATAGTAGTATATCATTGACTAAGATTGGCTTTTGAATACATGTGTAACATAAAACTAATCTATTTTTTCTTGTTTTGCCTTGCAGTACAGAATTGGACAGCTGTACATGATCAGCAAGCACAGCCATGAGCAGAGTGACCGAGGGGAGGGTGTGGAAGTGGTGCAGAATGAGCCCTATGAGGATCCCAACCATGGCAATGGGCAGCTAACAGAAAAACGAGTCTATCTCAACAGGCAAGTGCTGTAAAACTTCTGCCAGCATGGACTGTGAGAAAAATCTGCAAGGAATGCAGGCAGCAGTCTCTGTTTCACAGGAAGATGTTCCCATGAATACCTGCTGCTTCCTGGTAGCCTTGGAGAGCTGGGACAGAGGAGTGGTTTGAAATAGAGGAATTGGCTGTTGTCCCTTCTAGAGCATCTTCTCCACAAGAAGGAATTATAACTTGGAGTTCAGGATATACTGAAAGTCAGAACTTTTTTTTTTCTTTGACACTTAATTGTTTGTCATTCTGTTTTCCAAAATTGTTGGGGAGGGGGAGCCAAAAAACTAAACAACAAAACCAGCAAAGACCCATCCTCCAAGAAAAACAAAACTGAGCCATTAAAAAGCTTTAAGTTTCTCTCACTCATAATCATGTCACAAAGGCAGCATTTTTGCTGACTGTATTCTGCCTCAGCAAAGTTAATTGACATTATGAATGACCATTGTACAATGTCAGCCTTCTGGAGCATTAACCTTAAAGACATGGTGGAAAATTTGGGGGTTTTCTCCCTGAAGTTCCATCATTTCTCAGAGTGAAGTGTTTGTCTTCCTGTGCTGAAATGATGCTGCTGAGGATCAATGTCTCCACNTTGCTTGTGCTGAGCTGGTACTTGGCAGCTTGTGTGGTAGCTCAGCCATTCTCTAAATTAACAGGTTGTTCTTTGTATTTGAGGGGGGATTGATGTGACTGAAGTGATTAGCATGTATATGCCTAAATAAATTGCTCCGAGGGAGAGAGGGGTCCAATCAAGAAAACTGGATAGGTCCAAACACCTGTCAGGGTTGGAAGAACCCTGGTATGTTCCAGAGTATGCAAAGGACTTGAGAATAAAATTTCAGACCAGAATATGGTTGGGAAAGTAGAATTTTACTCTAAAACCTTGGTTAATGAAAGGTCAGCAATGTATTTTTGTTAGATTTCTTTGGAGGCAAAAGCCTTGATGCGGATACAACACATAGTGAGAAAAAATCAAGTGCAACAATTTATTTTTCTGCGATGGCAAAGTTGGGCCAATCCTCACAGTGTTTGGCTTCCTAAGGTACTTGAGAGTCTATAGAAAAATGATCATTAAAGTGCTTAAATGCATTTTAATAGTAATGCCAAGTGAGTCAAACTTCTTTTCTCAACAGACTTGGAGTCTACATGTTTTTTATTTTTCTTAAGATCTGGTGCTCCTGTCTCTGTGGACCAGCCATAGCTACCCCAAATCTTATTGCAGGGCTTCATTGTGTTGGCAGGGCAGCAGAATCCTGTGTCCCACAGCATTTTAGAGTTCACCTGCTGGTTAAAGTCCCTTTACATTTCAGCACGTGGAAGCACTTGATTCACTGTTTACTTAGTCTTAACTAATATCTTACAATTACAAGTCTAATAATAGAGGACTGGCCTAATTCTTTACATTTGTATGCAGACAGGTTTTGTTATTTTTCCACAAGTGACACCATGGACTTCATAAGCTAATGGGAAGACCCCAAAAATACTGGTTTTCACCTTCAAACTACCTTTTATTTACACATAGTAGTATATCATTGACTAAGATTGGCTTTTGAATACATGTGTAACATAAAACTAATCTATTTTTTCTTGTTTTGCCTTGCAGTACAGAATTGGACAGCTGTACATGATCAGCAAGCACAGCCATGAGCAGAGTGACCGAGGGGAGGGTGTGGAAGTGGTGCAGAATGAGCCCTATGAGGATCCCAACCATGGCAATGGGCAGCTAACAGAAAAACGAGTCTATCTCAACAGGCAAGTGCTGTAAAACTTCTGCCAGCATGGACTGTGAGAAAAATCTGCAAGGAATGCAGGCAGCAGTCTCTGTTTCAAAGGAAGATGTTCCCATGAATACCTGCTGCTTCCTGGTAGCCTTGGGGAGCTGGGACAGAGCAGTGGTTTGAAATAGAGGAATTGGCTGTTGTCCCTTCTAGAGCATCTTCTCCACAAGAAGGAATTATAACTTGGAGTTCAGGATATACTGAAAGTCAGAACTTTTTTTTTTCTTTGACACTTAATTGTTTGTCATTCTGTTTTCCAAAATTGTTGGGGAGGGGGAGCCAAAAAACTAAACAACAAAACCAGCAAAGACCCATCCTCCAAGAAAAACAAAACTGAGCCATTAAAAAGCTTTAAGTTTCTCTCACTCATAATCATGTCACAAAGGCAGCATTTTTGCTGACTGTATTCTGCCTCAGCAAAGTTAATTGACATTATGAATGACCATTGTACAATGTCAGCCTTCTGGAGCATTAACCTTAAAGACATGGTGGAAAATTTGGGGGTTCTCTCCCTGAAGTTCCATCATTTCTCAGAGTGAAGTGTTTGTCTTCCTGTGCTGAAATGATGCTGCTGAGGATCAATGTCTCCACACTCACAGGCTGGAGATGTTCACATATAAATATTTGTGCAATATGAGATATATTGTACAATCTGTTCCCATTTTTACTACTGCTGATTTAATTGGATACCACTGCTTTTCCTGAAGTTCTTCTTTTCCCCTGGACCTGTTTGATTGTATTAAACTGATGCTCTGCAGCATTTTTGAAGTGGGCATACAAACACTGAGGCTATTGCTTCTACATTACAAGTTCTTCCTGCACTGCAAACCTGACGTATCTAACCTTAATTCAGGCCAAATTGAATCACCAGTGATGCTGCACACACACACACACACAAGAGTTCAATAATATATATCTTGCCAACATTTAATATTATTGTGATTGTAAGTGTTCTCTCACAGACTAGATACAGGACTTGGGAAAATTCAATATATGTGTTCCCATAGTAGAGCTCCCACAAGTTGTGGGGTTTTTTTAAGTGTTTCTGGGTATTTCTTTCCTGCATGTTAAAAATAAGGCTTTAAGCACTGAAGAGTATATTGATAATTGTCACTTCAGGGTAATTCAGAATGACCACAAGAACCTAGAAGCCATGTACAAACCATATTTGAGAAGCACTTGATTCCTGGTAATGCAGGCAATGGAACACAGGATTTCTTAGCCAAAGATGGGTACAAACATTGACAAAGCAGATCTTTGTGCCTGCAACAACTCAGGACAGTTACTTAAAGCTGTGGTGGATGTTTGAAGTCAGGCTCACTGAGTTTAATGATGGTTCTGAATCCTCCACCACCAGATTTTTTATTTGAATCTGATTGTGGTATCACAGTCCCACCAGATATTGCAGTACTGTTGCAGCTTTGTGGAAAGGATCAGGAGGTTTTCAGGCTGCTGTGGATTTTGCTGGGAGGCCAGGATGTCCCTGGAGGATTTCACTCAAGGAGATGTGCTCCCATACAGGATGTGCTGGAAACTTCTCCTCTGCCTGAGGAACACAACTTCCACCAGCACAGTTCTGTCCCTGAGCTTTTCTTCTTCCTGGGTCCACTGCCCTAACAAACTTTGCTTTGCTCTATTTGGATCTGACCTGATATGTCTTAAAGAAATTTGTGGCTGAACTTCATCTGGATGGAGAAGAAATAAGGAAAAGGAAAAAAAAGCTAATGTGATCCTCATACCTGTGCTGCTGAAATAGAGAAATTATCTTTTCTTGGAGTGGACCTTGAAAGAATTTATGTGTGTCTGTGATTGGGACTTGCTAGCAATTCTGAGTATAATCTGTGTTTTGCTCATTAAGTTATTTTTTTCAGGATGTTCTGTACTGGTGAAGATAGGTAGACAGGCAAATATGCTAAAAACAACAATAACCAAAAAAAGTGCAAAATGAGCAGATGTATAGTTTCTAGTGTCAGTATAACCTTAGTTATATTTAGAATTGTTTATTGCCTCTTCTCTCCTGCTGGAGCAATGTTTTCAGAAGCTGAAAGTCTGCATCCTCTGGTATTTATAATTTAGGCATCAGAGCAAAGTTTAGCAGGGGTAAGGGAAACATTCATGAAAACTCTGACAGAGGCTGACAAAATAAACAGAAGATCTGATACAGGGAAGTCTATTATGCAGGATGTAAAATACTGCTTAAAAGCCTGTACACAAGAAAGGTTTATGTAAAGAAAATAATCCAGTTTTGAGTAATGTCATCAAAGAGCAAAAGTCAATGCACTTGGCTTTGAATCTGTAGATAATGTACTAACATCTGCATTTTGCCTCTGGACAAATAAAATATTTATATGTAGCCAGATCACGGTTAAATAAGCCTTAATGATCCCAAATGTATTTTCTTCAGAATTTGGCTAATATGGAAAGTTAATTTACTTCCTGCACACAGTTATCTAAACAGAACTATTTCAAACATTTACACTTGGGAAACTGAGGTTTGGAAGCATCTCCTGCAGCTCAGCACAGATTCAGTCCTGGCCTGGGTGCTCTGTTCAATGTTTTGCCAGACCAGCACCATTTGAACTGAGCTCCCCAAGCACAGGGATGTTTGTGGTGTCCAAGGTCTGCTGTCCTTGGAATAACCAGTTCTGCATCTTTTGTTCCTGGCAGCCTCAGTGCTTATAACTGAAGTCATTAAGAGAGGGTTGAAAGATGAATTAGAGTGATCTTGCCTTTTTGAATATTTCTTTTTACATCAGTTTTTGGTACCCTCTGTGACCAGAATGCTGGGAATGAGAGATCCAAGAACTGGGGTAAAAAACTGCTGCCACCCTTCCAGGGTATTATTCAATTCCCCTTTAATGATCCCTTCCCATGGTGGATCTGTGTCTTTGATTTCTGGTTCTGCTGCCTTTGCACCACTGTGCTGGTGAGTTTTCTTGACAGAATGAGCTCTGAGCTGTAATGTCAGTTCCATTAATTCTCTTCACTTTTGTTATTTACTCTTCCCATCAGCAAAAGGGGACTAATGCTGCCTACCAGCCTCACGAGGTGTTTTGAGTGATCTGTTAATTTTAATATAAAAGCTTCCTACTCAGGAATTGCTGTTGGTAGTGTGGGAGCAGCTGCGTGCCAGGTGAGCTGAGCACGAGGGTTTCGGTGCTGGCAGAGAACATAAAGGAAGAAAAAGGAATCTGTAAGAGGAAATAATGGATTCGGGATGGAAGTGGACTGAAATCCCACATTTCCTCCTGACCTCTTGTTGGAGAGTGCCTCCCTGTGGCTGAGCACACGGTGCCACCGGGACACCTTGTTTGGCCTCACCTGTTGAGGGCGGCCAAAGGTCCCAGGCCATGAATTCCCCAAATGAGCAGCCTCGGTTCAGCCCGCTCCAAGGCTGCTGCTCTGACCCTGATCTGCTCCCCCTGAGAGGGGAGCACAGCTGAGGCAGAAAATGAAAATTCTCCTGAGTAGTCTGGGTGTTGCTGCTTCCCTCAAACACCTCACAAATGATGGGCATGTTTGGAAGGATCTTTATTTCTACAATACACATAGGAATAGTCATAGTATATTCTAAGTCATAATATATTCGAATAATGTAAGTCATAAGTCATAAGATATTCTAATTTAATATTTTCTTTTTACTTTCAGCAAGCTGCCTAGCTGGGCTAGAGCAGTTGTTCCCAAAATATTTTACGTTACAGAGAAGGCCTGGAATTATTATCCTTACACAATCACAGGTAAGGACTGTGGCAGAATTGATTGCTGCTTTGTGGTTTGGGGATAGTTTAGTTTATCTTCAGAAGCTCCAAATTATATATTGAACTACAAGCACCAAGTCTCTTTAACAACTCCCCTTGAACTGGATATATTTTTCACCTTATATTTACTGGTATCAAGAAATGAATATTATAAACTAAGGGTAGGTAAAAACTGGAGTGTTGTGTCTATGCAATTTCTTACTTGCAAAGAAAACATCAGGTGCTTGGATTCTGTCTGACTTGAGTCCTTTATTGTCCCTTAGACTTAAGTCAAATATAAATCTGCAGACTGACACAATAATTTTTATTATTAATGTGTGTTTACTGTAAGGATCTTGCATTATTGTTTTATTTAATGTTTTCTCTTTTTTTCTTTTCCCTCTTCTTTCTTTTTTTTTACAAACGACAATTGGAAATCAGAATACACAGTAAGTTTTTCTTTCTCTTTTTATTCCAAAAATAGAAAATTGATGTAAAATATAGTAGTAAAATCCAATCAGATCCCTTCTTAATATAACTTATTTATAATGCATTCAATAGTGAAACCTTATTTTAGTTATTTGTTTAAGCAATTTAAAGGGAAATTTGAAGTTATTCTAAGGGGATCCTACAAATTATTTTTCTTTATCACTTCAAAATAATTTGATATGCTTTTACTTACTGACTCTAGGAAAGAACCTTCTGTTAAAGAGGGTGAGGCTTTTAAGGTTCCAGTTGTTACATGGAGACATGAGAACAGATTTTATTTATTGGTTTATTAACTTATAAAATGCTCATCTCTGGTATAGTATCTGGGAAACTGTACAATTTGTAGACAAAATTAAAGATAATCTGGGCACAGTGCCCAGAAAAATCATCTATTCCCTCTCGCCTAGCTAAGGCAAAATATAGCACATAAATCATGAGAAAAATTGTTTAAATATGCTGGCCTCAATAACAGCAATAAGTTTCCAGCAGCCTTTGGAAGGTGAGGAGGGGATGAGGAGGAGGTTCCAGGTGAAGGGACCTTTCAGAAACTCCTCCTTTGATTTAGCTTGAACTTCTGACTGCAGGTAAAACATAATGTAGATGTTTCTTTTTAATTCTGCAGTGCTCAAAATGTTTGTGCAGATTTTTAAAAGCTCATAAAGCACAAAGAGGAAAAAAAATTAGTGTGATAAAAAGAAAAAAAATAAAGGGATTTAAAGGCTCAGATCTGAAAACTAGAGACCAAGAGTTGCAGCTGTGATAGCCAGGTTTGAAAACCCAAAGCAACAAACTGTGCTTTCCAATATGTGCTACAGGTAATTAGAATATTCATTTGATTGTCAGAGGAAACACAAATGTCCCAGAAGGGACAGATTCTCAGCTGGTTTTGCCAGAAGAGCCTTTTGGTAGGGTCTGTCAGAGTTCACATTAATTAAGCCTTACCTTTGATAGCTCATTTAGTTTTAGGCTGGGAAGTTGACATTTGCTGTGTTGCACTGATAACTCTCCATGGTAAATTTTTTTCTTTAACTGAAAGTAAATTTGAATCTTTTAATGTGATTTTTTTTTTAACTGAGAGAGACAAGTGGAGATGATGCAAAGGGTGGTGGCAGACAGAAATATGTGTCTAAATTTGAAATGCAATACATTATTAAAGCCAAACAGCAGTGCTGTGCTCAGAGAATCTGAATCAGGAGGTGATTTCTGTCTGATCTGGTGAAACAACACCTGGTGCAGGCTGGAGAAAGGTACAGCTACAGAAATGTTCAAGAGCATCAGCAGAAGTGTGATGAGACATGTAAAGAAAAATTAAATCAGTGCAGAAATTTGGAAGGTAGGCAAAACAATCACTAAGTGACTGTAACTGCCCAGAGGAGCTGGGGGCTGATTACCATGGAGCAAGGAAACAGAACTAGAAGTACTGGGAGGAGATAAGGGAAACTGTACTTCAGACAAAAATCAAAAATATGTATTAATGGAGCTGATAGGGTATGAATTTATCTTCATGGAAAACAGACAGTGCCTTTGCCTCCAACTGTTGAATCTAGAGAAAAATGTTAAACATACCACTGGGAATAATTGCTATCCTTGTCTGGAATATTTCTCTAAATTTGATCTTCTGTATTCATTAGAGAATTCTGAAAGAAAGAATAAGCCCACAGACATTGCTCAAAATATGTAAGATAGCTTGGAAACCCTTTTCTTAAAGATCATAAATTATTTCTGAAGGGTCTGTGGGAAATGGTGAGAGTCAAATTGAGCCTCATTTCAAGGAAAACTCATTCTAAAGGCAGGCCAATAATTGGATAAATAAAGCATAATCTTATCGAGTCAAGTACGTACTGCTCTGTGGTATGTTCACACCTTATTAACCTTGTAAATTCCACTCTAAATAAAGAGAAGGACCTTAAAGGCTCAGCATGTTATTTCAGTGTGTGTTAGTGCTTTGGAAGAGGATGTGAACAGCAGACTGAACCTTACTGACAGTCTTAAGGTTTTTCACTTGCAAAATATGTAAGCTGTTGAGAAATAGCATTCAAATCCATACTCTGGCATTTAGAAATGCTATATGGAATAATTTCATCAATCTGATTCTCCTGTGAATATTATGGAATTCATAAATACAACCTTCTTAAAGACCTGAAATTAGGACACCTAAGAAAAAACGCTCATCGGGCATTGAAAAATAATTTTCAGAATATTGTTCTGTGTCATGGTTGTATAAAAAGCCAAGAGCAATTGGATGCATGAAAACAGGAATGGAAATTACACTGTCATGATGTTAGTGCTCTGTAATCTGGATCCAGTTATGGTGGCATCTGCTTGAAGCAATGGTGTTTGTTACACAGCAACCCCCTAAACCTGGCAGCAAACACCACATCTGCTACTGGGTATTGACAACCATGTTAACAACATGTAAAACAAAAGCCACACTTGAGATAAGGAGTTTAACAGAACTATTGCACAAGTGATGCTCTTGTGAGGTGCAATTTGTGCTGTAGGGTCACACCAGGAGAGCATTTGCAAAAGCACCTGGTTCAAGCTGCCAAGTCTTCCTCTCAGGAAGGTGACACATGGGGGCTGTCCCAAGAAATGCTGGATCAGAGCTGGAGCTAATCCTTGAAAGCTTCCTGCTGACATGGAGAGGGAGGAGGAAGTCAAAAAATACTGTCAAAGCTGGAGCCAAAGGAAATCATCCAATTTGGGGGTACTATTTAGGGAATAAGATATTCCTGTAAAGTTCAAAGTTTTGGTGGTTGGGGTGTTACTTCAGACCTGTATGTGAGAAAGTGTCTTCAAGATAAACACTGCAGCTGCTTTGGTTTTGATCTTGTCATTAGAAACCTGATGTCTTGCTAAAATGCATGTTTAGGTTTTATCTACAAATCCATTTATTTTGTGATTAGGTTGATGTTAAGACAATAAACCTGTGAAATGCAGCCCTATAGGGTAACTCCAATGGATTCCACTCCATAAACAATCCCAGGAGTTGGGTCAGGTTCCTCCTGCCCAGCTGCACCAGCTCCTGGGCAATGGGTGCTGTCAGCTGCTGCCTTTGGGAAGAATTCCTTTGCCAGTCAGGCCCTGGGCCTTTCTGCCTTGGAGGATGGACACAAGATGCCTTGTAGCTCTCAACAACCCCTTGTGTGCCAGCTTATCACAGCCTTTGCAAATATGTATCTTTAGTGGAAAATATTTATGCTGTTCACAGTGGCAAGAACAAGTGAACTTTCAGGAGGCTTTGTTATTTTTATTTCTGAGGTTGCCCAGCAAGATTAGAAATAATTAACTAGAAAGCAAACTTGTGTCTACTGCAAACCAAACGAAGAAGAATTGCATAGAACTGAGTTTCTTTACCTGCATTGGGATATTGTTGAAAAATAAACAGCACAGAGCAAATATCCATTTGACCTGCCCAAATGACAGTGGAGATTCTGGACAAAAAAAGAGAGGAGCCTCAAGCAAACAAACAATCAGATCATGTTTGGTGACTAAACCATGGTACAAAATCTTCATGTGATCCAAGAACACTGAAAATGAGCCAAAGTTTAGCTCTCAAGCTGGAGTAGAAAGTGGTTAGGAAAAATACAAAGAGAATTTAAGCAAACTCTTCTGGGTTTGAAAGTGTAGTTCAAGTGTTTACCAGGAATCAGTTCAAACAGATTTTCCTGCCCTCAATGGCTTTGGTGGTGTTAGCAATATTTCAGTTCTGGGGCTGAAATTTAAAAACAGCTGGATAATTTTTTTGTGCATAATTTATGGACAATTGTTAGTTTCACAATTATATAGACAAAACAAACATTAAAATGGCATTGTTTGCTTTGTACAAGGAGGAGGAGCATTCCTTCAACTTGCCAACGTCCCAAACATCCTGATGAATAGAATATAAACCCAGAATATTTATGAAAATCAGTTATGGAACAGAAAGCAGGAGACAACAATTCCTTTGATGATTTATCACAATGACATTTATTCTTCTACAGCAAATGACTGAGGAAAATAAAATTATGTCATCTGGTATGTGTCAAGGCCCCAGAGTGAGAGTTGCTAAATGGTCCATTACTGACCTGCTGGTTTCTGATTACTTTTGAGAACAGACATGTTTTGTGCTTAGCTGCTGGTTTATCCATGAAGTAAATTATCTGGAAGGAATGTTTTTGTATTGTTATTTTTATAATGAGATGACTTGAGAAGGAAAGCAGTTGTTTCAGATAAACATTGCTGTAGAGTTTTTTCCTGTGTTCTCCTTATCTGTTTACCAGCCCTTGAAATTTGGATCTAACCCCTCACTCTTCAGGGCTGAAACTTTGCTGCAGCTTGAGGATTTGAAGAGTCTGCATCAAAAATGCAGTGCAGAGAATCCATACTGCAGGATTAGAGCCTAATGCAAAGTTACTGCCAGCATCCTCCCATCTTACCCCCCCAGCTCAGAAAACCAGCTCACTGATGCCATTGTCCTGGGAAAACACAGATTTATTTCCCTTAGTAGAGGTTCCAGCAAAAGGAAGGACCTCTGTAGTATTTATAAGAAAAAAAATACATTTTTTAGAGAGCTGCAAACCTGTATTCTCATTTAATAACTTAATCCCCCTGAAACGAGTAACTCACAGTGCTTGGGAGAATTCCCCTTTTTTCCAGCACTGCCTTGTTCCAAAGCAATCCAGCCCCCTCTGATAGATGAGACTGTCATTTCCACTTGTGCACGCTGCTTTTCACTTCATTTCTTCTTCAATAAGCAGGTTACTGTTCCCATGTATCAAAGAAAGAGATCCTGAGGGAAGGCAAAGCCAGAGATAAGAATTTTATAGCAGTTGGAGGCAACTTGTTACTCATCATTCCATCTCCAGGTTATTGTATACAATACAAACAGTGGTTTTCTTCCTTGCCTTGTTTATGAGAGTTTTGCTCCCTTGTTTATTTTTAAGCCCTGTTTTTGCATTGTTCTTTTCCTTTCCTCCCAACAGCACTTTTGTTTGCTGTTTGCCACCTTCCTGCGCTTATCTTGCTTTCCGAATTCTCCTCCCTCTCGCTGAGTCACATCTACCAAATGCCATCACCCTGCCCAGCCCTTTCCGTCTATTCTCTTGCAGCCTTGTCACCCTGATTGATGCTGCTGTGTGCCTGGGTGACCTGATCACACAGCAGCTCTGTCTGAGGGGAGTCAATAACTCCCCATTGTCCATTTTCCAAAAAACATTGAATATTCCACCTTCCATCACCCCACAGTCCCACATCCCCTTTGTCGCTTACAACAAAGTTGGGACTCCACTTCTCTTTCCCAGGTGTTTGATCTTCAGTAAACAAATGCTGTTGTTACCCTCTGAGTAGTAAAACAGTGCCCAAAAATTTTGAATTTAAAGGATGTGGTATATGGGAGCTACCCTATGGAAAAGATTTCATTTGCATGAACACTCTCACCTCATTGTAGCAGCCACTTTGTTCTTTGTCTTTAGGCTCTATGGAGATCACTCTCTAAAAATCCAGTTCCACCTGTGTTGTCAAAATAATGCATATGTGACCATATAAAAAAATCATCAGTCTGAGAAGTGGTGGAAGATGAGAGAGAACATTTGCATGAAATGTCTGCCTTGCTGGGCTTTTATGTTAAGATTTAGGGAAATATGCTTCTGCTGCTTAAAAAAAAAAAAAAAAAAGTGGGATTAATTTTTACTGTGCAGAAATGACTGCCAAGGATTGTGGATTAATATTCACAAGGAGCAGGAGAGGTGAAGAGCAAGGATGAAGTCTCTAGCAGGTGTTTGAACATTCTGCAGGCAGAATCCACATGGAAAATGAAACCAGCTGCAGCAGCACTGAGGAACTGGCATTGCTCACACAAAGCAGGTTCCAGAGGGTGAAGAAGCCCATCCCAGACCAACATCTTTGCTGACAACTGCAGTAATTCCCACAGCCTCCTCAGGTGTAATTGCTGCACCAAGGTGAATTTGGCAGCCCTCTGCATTCAGTGATTGTCACACCCTGCATGTGTTTGACTGTCGCTTTAAGACTTTGCCAAGTGTTTTGGCACACTTCGGTTCTACCCTGTTCTTGTAAGTGTTGCTTATTGCTATGGCAACGCTAATCAATCATGGTGCTAAAAATAGGCCCTGCGTTTTTCAAGAGGTTATATGTAGGGAATTGCAAACACAACTGGGGGCTGTGCTCTCCATATGCTGCTTTCATTCCCTTCATGCTAACGTGGAAATGCCCCTGCTCACACTGGTAATTACTGGTTCACTCTCCTGTTGTTGCACTGGTGCTCTCCCGAGCCTTAAATCTCTCCTGGTTCTTCCAAAATTGAGGTGCCAAATATAGAAAGTTTAGGAGAACAAAAAAAAACCCTGAATATTCCCCTTACTTGTCTTTTGAGTGTCACAGGTGTGCTAGGGTATAAAAATTTTTAAAGGACTTTATAAGACATCTAAAAAAGCTGGAGGTGACAATACCTAGAGATGCCTCCTTTGAGAGCTTTTCACAAAGACACCGTATCATTGAAGCCACTGTGACTGAAGATTTTGAATTATTCTGTAGAATTTAGGTTTAATTTCAAGTTAAAGATTGAATTTGCCACGATTTCATTCCCAAGAGGACCCTTGCAGGCTGTGGAGGCAGTGAAATGGAGAGCTGGAAACAGTGCCCTGTGCACTCCTGTGTGTGCTGGGGATCGATCGCCCCCAGGTCAGTGCTGCAAGAACACGGGCCCCAGAGGAGGCAGAGCACAAAGGGAGGGGTGCTCAGAAGAAAATAAGAATCTCCTAAAAGGTTTATTACCTGCTATTCACTCCCCAGTTTGTTTCTGACTGTTGCATAACAATTTTAATCCCCAGTTAAGTAAATACACCGCCACTTGAGGGGAAAAACCCAACTTTTTGCACGATGAATAATAGTCTTTTGAATGATGCATAAACAGTTTTCTGGTTCTGCCAGAGCCCTCTGCCAATTAGTCAGAGTGCAGCTGATGAATCATGAGACACATTCTGTGAAATGTTCAAAAATTTGGACCCTGCTAAGTGTTCCTGTAAGGCAGCGAGACCCCCCACAGCTGCTGGAGCAGTGGTTGCCAGCCAGTTGAGTTCTGAGAGGGATTTTTGCGGTGGAGGACTTCTGGTGGATTTGAATTTTCATTTGGGGTAAACCCATGTTGCCATTTATAATCTCAAATTAGGTTGTTACAGCTCTCTGTTCATGCTAAGCACACAGGGAGGCTGCCTGTGGGTGGCTTTACAGAAAGTGGCTCTCTAATGAGGTGGCTTGAGGTAAATGGCACCATTCTCTGCTAGTCTAAGGAACCTTGGTCTTTTCTTAATGCTTCTTTTTGAAATACAAGCTTAGAAGATCTCTTGTTTTAATTAGAGTTTAGATTCTGGGTCAGAGGAATCAATCACCAGCCAGACCCAAGCAGGGGCTTGTTGAGCTGCTCCAGGCAGCCCAGTGCAGCCTCACATTCAGGACATGGGATGGTGACATTTCAGTGCCATGACCTGACTCATTGCTGGCAACCCCGTGACAGTGATTGAAAATAGCAGGCATTTCTTTAATACCGAGGTCAAAGGGAAATCTGACATTTGCTTTTATTCATAATTCCCTCTGAAACTGCAGCTGTGCTTCAGATCAACAGCATGAAGGGGGTTTTGCCTTCCACGGCACCAGAACCTTATTTTGAGAAATCTGTTTCACTTGTTTTTCGACAAGGATTGATTCTAGATGTGCTTATTGATAGTGAACATCCTATGATCAGAAGAAGCTTGAACAATGGCTTGTTGGGTGATACGCAGTGAAGGAGGGATGAATTTGCTGCAGTCTCCAAGGAGCTGCCTTAGATTTCAGCTGTTGCACTACACCTGGCTCCTAAACCCCCTCTTCCCTTACTCACCAGCCCCTCCCTTGAGGAACTCTGAATGGTTTCAAGCCTGGACTTGGAGCAGCAGCAGCACTGAGGTGTCCATTGTATAACCTGGATGCACAGCCCTTGGAGGAGTCACTTGCCACAGGGGATTAGTGATGCATCACACCAGGAACTGGCAGGGAATGCAGGGAAAGCCTTGGTGACTAACAGGGGAGATGCTGAACTGGTGTCATTCAGAGCTGCTTAGACAGCTGTTCCATCTGCCTGTCTGAAAACTTGCTTTGAAGGAACTGTGAAATGATAAATAAAATATATTTGAAATATTTATTATGATAGGGTTATGTTGCCTAGTATTACAAATTCTAGTCTTCATAAACCAACTAAGCTAAGCAATCCTCAGAAAAATAAATTTACTCCCATGTAAATACAGAATATTAATCTTGAACAAGAAAACATTGGTGTATTCTTCTTTTTTTAAATAAAGATTTATTTGGATTTAGTAAAAAGGAATTTTTAGAGGGGTTCATAATCCATTAATTCCATATTAATTTCATTAATAGGAAATTACGCTAAAATTCATTTCTCACCAAAATTAAGAGCAAGCCCTGACATATGAAGGCATTGCTATTTATTTGGTCAGGACCTGCATCTGGTGAAGTGTCCTTGGGTTTTTCTATATGGGGATAGACTGGTCTGTAATGAGGGATATGCAGTTGCTCTCAAGATCTCAGTGAATTGAATTTCTAACAAGACATTCAGGACAGTCATACTCTTGGGCATAGTGAGCATGAAAACCATTGCATCTAATTATTCCAGACTGCTTATACTGATTTATTTATATCTACATTATAATTTTCAACTTTTAGATAGAATCTCTGGATCTCTCCAGAATCATCAAACTTTTCAGGTTTACATTCTGGCAACATTTTTTCTTGAAGTAATCTGAAAAAGATAAGAAAGGTGATACCAAAAGGGATGGGATGTACTGAATGTGTCAGCTGATGAAGCAAGGCATATTTCTTGTGTTAAACATACTTTTCTTTTGTTGCAGTGTTCATTTTTGCCTAAATTCTCCATTCATATAGAGACAAAATATGAGGACAACAAAGGAAGCAATGACAGTGTAAGTATGGCACCTTGTGCAAAAGTTGATTTAATCCTCTTTGTTAACCACAGTCTGGCTGGGGCCTGGAGGTCTCTCAGTTTGGGAAAAAGGCCCCAAATTTGTGCCTTTGTCCCTCCCTGGGGGCCCTGCTCTTGAGCAGCTGCAGAGCAGTTACCTCTGAAGTCCCAGGAGGTGAAAGATCTGTGTACCCACCTTCCTTTCTGCCTCTTCTGTTTGTTCCTTCTCTAAACACAACATCATTTACATATGTGAATTTAGTCATGATTAAATTTATGGAAAGTAAAGAAAAGATGACTGGGGGTTTTTTTGGTCTGCTTGTATTCCAATCTCTGTGTTTCACATTATTATCTCTGAATAAAGGGGGTTGGATTCCAAGGAGGTGTCAGGAAGAACAAACAGGAAACTCAACAATGGTCAGAGATGAGAGATCTCAGAAAGCAGCTCGGGGAACAATGGCTGTGCACTTGGGTGATGCTTTTGGCAGTCACTTACCCAAAGTTAAAAATTTTCAGAGTTAAAACTTAGAGATGAGAAGGACAATTAACAATGTAAAATCCTCTGTAGAGGAAGGGTGGGAATGAGCAGCCAGCAGCTGCTGATCAGAGAGGCTCAGGAGCAGAAGGCAGGAGGTCAGTCAGACTTTGCTGTGCAGACAGCAAAGCAGAGTCTGCTTTTTCCTTGCAAAAAAAAAAATAAGAATAACTTTCACTAAAGCCCAGCATGTAAAAATTGAACCCTTCGGTTCATACACAAATATGTTTCTTCCTGTTTCATTTTGGTATGCATTGATTGCAGAGTTATGGGAAGAGATTTCTTGTAGGCATGAAAAGTTTAAATGTCTGGAAATTTGAGCTGTAAAACAGAGACCCCAATGATGGGGTGTTTGAACTCATTCTTGAAAAGGAAAAAGGCAGTCAAGCAGATTTTAAGAGGTCTGAGCAAAGCCTTCCAGTGTTTTGGGGTGTCCCTGCAGCAGCCCTGGGAAGAGGAAGGTGTTCTGTTCTCCAGGTGGGAGGAACATTTCCCTCAGCCCCCTGGGGCTGCCTGTTCATGAGGCTGACAGCTGTTGCACTGCTTATGGCAGAATAATTACATGTACAAGAACAAGGTGGAATTTGGAATAATGCTTTTGGCATGCAGACACTTTCCCACTGGGAACATGACAGGGATCATCTATTAACCACCAGATACCAACCACTCACAGTGGCTGCCTCTCTAAGCCAGATCAGTGTGGAGTTAAAAGGAAGTGTATTACATTACCAGCTAGATGAACATTGTGTAATTTATGCACTTTTTAATGTTCACTTCTGTTTTTTGGCAGCACTTTAATTCAGAGCAAGCCCACACCTATGGCTTTGGGAGGGTGCAGACCAATTTTCTGGTGCATTATAATGTCAGCAGTGAGCAGACATGATCTGGGCTGCTGTCTGACAGAGGAAGAACTGAAGCTATTTAAGCAGAGTGAATTCTTTCAGTGTGTCAGCTTGTGGCTAAAATACTGTGAATCAAGCCCTGAACAGTATCCAGCCAGGGAATTCAGATGAAAGTGGCACAGAGGTGGGATACTCCAGTGATGTAAATCAAAGAAACTCTATTCTGCTTGAATCCAGCTCTTCCAATGTCATTTTTACCAGACTGCCAGTGGGGTAATGTCATATTACCTTTCTATTGCAGCACCTGAGTCACAGACTCTTAAGCCAGTGTTTGCCTAGATTAAGAGATTTCACTGACCCCTGCTTGAACTGAGGAGGAGAAAGAGCAGCTGAATTAGAGGGTTGCACTCCAGCCCTAATTTCCCTGATTTTGTAATTCTGAGAGCTGTGCTGTTCCCTGGTGGGAGCACAGTAAACCAATGGAAGATTTACATTTTTGTGCTCCCATGACCTTTATCTGGGACCACAGACATGACTGGTACAGCCCTGAAATGCTGGAAGGTTCCTGAATATGGAGAGGCTTCTGTTAATCCAAACACCTTGGAACCAGGAGCAGGAGTCAAACTCATTTCCATTGCTCAATGGGCAAGCTTAAACCTCCCTGAAAAACTTGCAAAGTGCATTTCTCCTTTGTGACAGACAACTTTAGATTAAATGTCACTGTTTGTCTGGGTAGAAAACAACAGGAAGTTGTTTTCTATAGAAAACACCCATTCCTATAGATTTCCATAGATACCCTGTATTTTCCTTCCTTGCAACTATCAGCCTTGCCTGATGAAGAAATAATGAATCCAAAAAAAACTTCTGTAAATTTTGCAGTTCTAATGCAAAATAGACTAAATTAATATTAATGTTACAGTAATGAGGGCAATAATACAAACCTAATTTTAACTCAGCTATTTCTCAATGTATTTTTTTAGATCATAGAGATTTTTTTAAAATCTTTGCACTCTGATCTGTTCTTCATTTCCACACTGTCTGATAAAGTGGATATTGATTGTGAAAAGCAATACTTGGACATCAGGATACTAAAACTAATTCCACTGATCCGTGGAAGAAAGCAATATAAATGGTCTTGGGTTCCTGTCATTTGGTAGGCTGGGATGTTATTAGAATTATTTCATTTAACATGTTGTGTTGTCTGGTATAATTCTACCTAATTATTGCAATATATCTTGGTGCAAAGTTCCTGCTGATTTTTCTTCCCATTTGGCATGACAGAAGATAGTAGTAATACTAGAGAAAGATGGTATCTGCTCTGGAATCTGATTTTTCTATGTCTTAGAATTCATTTTCAGCTCTTTTAAATGTGTTCAAGCATTCTTGTTCCAATCTGTTAAAGTTTGTGGTTGATTTGCACAAATATAAAAACTGACAGAAAGAACAATGGACAATAAATGTCTTTATTTAGGCAACCTTGTGTAGTAGTGCAGAACCATAAATCCACTGAGCTGTGATTTCAGTGCTCAGAGCAGCTGATTTTAATGTATCCCATGTAGTTGTTCCATGGCAACTCTATTCTTAGAAAAACAGAGCCAGTGTTGGATGAGCATGTGAGTACATCAAATATTGTCCCTGCTACCTTGTAGCTTTACAGCTTCATTAACACTGTCAGAAACTGGACCAGTGAGTCAGGCCAGTCACTATTTCCTCTTGCAGATCTTTTAAATTAAAAGTCAACTTCTTAAAGAGAAATTTTGTTTTGATTTTACTTTTATTTTAAATTACAAAATGGAATTTTTGAAAATTAGAATGGAGATGGAAATGATATGGGAGGTGGCATCTGTAGAGTCCATGGAAATATTGCTTCCCTTTTGATTTTACTTTTATTTTAAATTACAAAATGGAATGTTTGAAAATTAGAATGGAGATGGAAATGACATGGGAGGTGGCATCTGTAGAGTCCATGGAAATATTGCTTCTGTTTGTACCCTGGGCAGTGCTGGGCAGGGCAAGTGCAGGTGCTACAGCCAAGAGCCTCAGTGGGCACAGAGCAGTGCAAAAGGGCACAGCAATCACACCCTTCTCCCAAAGCAAAATGTGCACTTTGGGAATTTGAATGTAGATAGATAAAGTCTGTATTCTGAATATTTAAACCATAAGGGACATCCTTACAGAGAGAATTCTTACATTAATGAAATGGTAGAAATGCAGGCAGGAGGGTGGCAGTTACTGCTTGTGTGTCAATAAATTGGGTGTGTGCTTTCCATGAGAACACTTCCTCAAGCTCTTTTTTATTTGGACAGGTATTTTCTTTCAACAGTCCATTGACTGCTCACTATTTGTGTCACAAAGGACTCATTTAGTGGAACTGTCATCTCCCTCTCACTGTTTGAGTGTGCAGCACAGACCCAGGTTTTGGATTTTTCCTTTTTGTGGGGAATGCACCAACTGTGCCTTGCCATCAGCTGTGTTGGTTCCAGGCCACACCATCTGGCAGTCAGTGCCCAGCCATGTCACACATGGCAGAGCCACCCTGTCCCTGCCTGTCACCCTCTGCTGCTGGGGAATGTCTGCAAGGCAGGCTGGGGACAGACACTGCCCAGGCAAAGCACCGAGACATCCCATTTATTCCATTTATTCCATTTTCCTATTTGTTGCACAAGGATCATTATGTTTGACTGATTTCTGTTGAGTTGTTTTGTTTTGTTTTTTAGGCACAGAATTAATTGCTGCTGATATTTGGGCAGTGATTTTTTTGCCATCTGATGGTGTCTGGGGAAAGCAAAAAAAAAAGTACAGCTTGTCAAATAATTCAAAGGTTGTCAATAATGAAAATTCACAGTATGTAAAATTTCCTGTGCCTTGCTCTTCGTAGCATAATATTTTTCTCTGGAAAACTCAGTGTCTGGATCTTGATTATGAAACTAAAGTAAAATAAATTTTAGATATGGCAGCTAAAAAGAAAATGCATTTCTAGTTTGGTTGAGTTTAGGGTGGTTTTTCCTCTATTTTTGTCTCCTATCTTATGTGGAACTTAATGTGGAACTAGGTTGTAACAAACTTGAATATAGCACATGGAAATTAAATGTAAATTCACTATTTAAGGCAACTGCCATAAAACACTGATTTCAGCTGAAAAGGATTCAGCTGTGCCCTGGTTTAACCTGCACCACAGGATCTCACTCTGGAAACTGTCAAAAGGATTGCTGGGCATCACTCAAAATATGCAAAGTCAAAGCCAGGGACACTTTGAGGGTGATTTTATTTGCACCTGGACTTTTCCTGTATGATGGTACTGTGTATCTCATAATTTGCAATGATTTTATGATGCTTTTCCCCCTCTAAAAAGTCTGAAAAGATAAAGGCAAGCAAGTGGAAAGGTTGGTCTGAAATTCCTCCTGAGGGAAGAGCTCTCTTTGTTGAACTGCAGCTCCTGTGTCCCAAGCACATATGGCTATCACAGAACATATGACAAGGCCCACACTGACAGAGTGTGAACAAGTGAGATGCTTGTGCATCTACTTTTTCATTTTTCTAAATGAACTTCTGAAGTTAGACAGTAAATCTGGCACTTGAACTGGATGTGACTTAAAAACTAATCCCAGTAAATATTATAGATAGTCTATTGAGGTCTTGGAAGCACAGCTACTTTGACATAATTACATAAAAATCCAGTTCTCTGTCCAGAAAGCACAAATCTTAATGAGATATTTCAGAAGAGATGGAATAATAGGGGAGTCATGACATGAGATCAAAAGGAGCAGGGAGCAAGGCTGCAGATAAATATATAACTGCCTCTCCCACTCTGGCACACAGGGACATTCCCAGCCAGCTCAGGGAGCCAAATTTTCTCTTCTCAAAGACAGATTAAATCTTTTTCCATAGAAAAACTGGTCCCAATTATGTGTGTCCATATAAATATTTTTATCCCATGAACAGGTTTGAAATTGGTCAATTCCTGTAATCTCTGCCCAAATAAATCTCAAAAGGAAATCAGGGAATTTGGAAGTAGCTGAGGTTGGAGCATGATTTATTGAAAAGTTACACACTGAATGAATTCCATGGGTCAAGTTCTGAGTTCTGAGGAGTTTTCCTTCAGAAAAGTGAGAGCTCCAGTGCTCAAGGTGTGCAGCAACACTCTGAGGAGCAGCCAGTGGTTCTGGCCATGGCAATCTGCAGAGATGAGAATTTCAAGCTGGAGAGTATATTTTGTGCATTTTTCTAATGGAAGAAAAGAATTATTCTTGCAATCCTCACCACAATTACAGCCCTGCCATAAATTAGCTGTCTCTTTACAGCCTTCTGACCACAAACTCCTTCTGTTTAGGCTGGAAAAAAAAGCATTTTGTAGTAATGACAGAGCCAAACACCTTTCCAGCTGGTAATCCCTTGGATGCTTCCTTTGCTCTGGAAGATGGAAAACAAACATCACAAGAGAGAATCATGTATTATGAAACAAAGCCAAGCCAGAGGCACAGATGTGACTCTTGGAGTCCTGGTGGTGCAGATGAGTGAGGAGTTTGCCAGTGTGGATGGAATAAATGCATTCAGCAGAAATTGGCTTTATGCTCTTTATATCCAATCCAGGTCAGCTGTGGAGATTGGCCATAAAGTTCTATTTTAGATTAACTACATCTGAATAAAATTGAAGCCAACAACTTAGCCTAAACATAGAAAAAAATAAACAAATAGGAAAAAATGCTTGTAGAAAATAGGATATTAAATTTCTCATCATATCCTAACCTGATTTTCTGTTCTGACTGTGGCTACCAGGAGAAGGAAAATTGGTAGCAAAGCATGGGCCAGGACAAGAGGGAAACAAAGGAAAGAAACTTAAGTGCACCAGTCCTTACATTTCTGCAATATCCTGGATGAGCTGTTATTCTTGAGGTTCTGGAATCACCTGCCTGGGGGGATTTTGTGTACTTTTCTTTTGGTTTCTGCTTGGTTGGTTCGTTGGGTTTGAGGTTGGTTGGTTGGTTGGTTGAGGGTCTTTTGTCCTTTTTTAGTGGTTTAGAGATTTTTGGTCTGTTTTGGGTTTTTTTGGATTTTTTTTTTGGGTTCTTTTTGTTTGGTTGGGGTTTTATTGGGGTTTTTTTTTGAATTTTCACCAGAAGAAACCATTGACAGTCATAAAGAAGACCCAGTTGAAACCTTCCTCCCACTTTCTGTCATTCTGTGGGTGATGTAGTCTAAATCATGCTGAGTTTTCATTCCTCTTAGGAAAGGGAAGTATATAAATGTTTGTTGTAAAAAAGCTGTCACGTTACTGCCCCCAAAATAAAACCAAAACCCACGGCAAAAAGGCCTCTTCAGTCTGAATGTTGCTCTTTGTTTTCCATTTGGTTGTGTATTTTAATCTCAATTAATTACTTGGCTTCCAAATGTAAAGCNTTCTGGAATAAAGGAAATGGTCACAGACAGCCTCGGCAGCAAATAAGGCATCGTTGAAATGGTTGAAAAATTCCTCCTGGTTTTGACAGATTGGCAAAGGCATCTGTCATCCCCACTTCCATCACAGCATTTTAAAGAGAGAAAAGGAATTTAGAACTATTTTCATATGAGGTGAAATATGTGGATCAAGTCTAGGACAGAGCAAGGCACATTTCTTTGGATAAGATACTGGGTAATAATCTCCATTTAGGCTGTTGCAAATGGGCAGAGATTTGCATGTGCTTGAATTTATGGGGCTTGTGCCTAAACCATGGACAGATTCAAAGCCTCAGCTGATCTGCTAATGTCCACTTAAGTCCCGTTTCCATTTTTTAGAGAGATTATAGTGAAATGCATCTTATTCCAGAAATAGTTCAACTGATTTCATCAGGGGCTGCTCTGTATTTCTGAATTTGTTTGGGAAAAAAGCAAGCAAGGGAGCTTATAAAAGGTGACCTATATTACATATATAAACACAGAAGTGATTTACACCAGTGTACCCAATTCAGAGAAGGAGCACTACAGGAGAAGGGCTTTCCTTCAAAGTTCCACATTGTTCAAATAATTAACATATTTCTTGCAAAACAACAATTGCAGAAGGATAATAATACAAATAAAACCAGGTTGGAGTTTCTCAGTTCTTCAGCAGTTTCAGATGTGTGAATATGCTACATCCAGCTCAGTGAGCATTCAGTGCTGCCTGTTTTATTCACTACCAAGATAAGTTAAAATTGTAGAGTCAAACTTCAGCTTTTCCTGTATTTGAAAGACAATTTCCTGAGCAATTTTCTTCCTACCAGCTGGTTCCTGTGTTCCCTGGAGTCCATTGCTCTTTTTGAATGCATTAAATGGGCAGCCCCTATGCTTTCAGAAATAATGAAGTAGCATTTCTGTTACTAAAGAGTTGCTGGCATTTTGTATTTTTAACTGTTCCTCTAGAATTTAATTAAATCAAGAGAGCATTCAGTGCATTTATTTAAAAAAAAAAAAAAAGAAGAAAACAAAAATATTTTTGCTTCCTGGAAATATCAGCTATAGAACATTGTGCCCTGAAGGAAAAAGCACATTGTGAGCTTATTACTGACCTGACAGTGGATGCACAACTTCCCTGAATTTCATGGCACTAATTCATGGTAGCCTTTTAGCTCAGCGCTGTTTCCAAGTCTCAGAATCATGAGGAAAATGTATTGCAGACACAGTGTAAGTCACATGGGTCACTGAGATGCCTAAATAATTAAATTATGGACACAGCACAGAAGGATACTGTGCTGCAGCTGCAAATGACCTGGATTTTCAAAATATCTCCATCGTTCACCTTGCATAGAACAAGAGGCTTGTGCTCCAAACAAGGTCCTAAAGGATTGAAATGTGTGTGCACGGATGGGCTGGGGAAGCTTGCAGCTTCCACTGGGGCAGTTCAGCCACAATTTTGATTTTCAGTGTAACAACAACTCTGACTGTCCCCAGCAAACACCTGCACGTTGCTGGAGTCCTTAGAGGGGAAAACCCCCTGAGACCAGAGAGCTGGGTTTTTTACAGTGACAGACTCTAGTACAAAGAATGGAGAATACAATAAAAGCAATCCAAATTGTTGACCTTGCTGTTTTTAAGCAAAGCCTCCATTCTAAAAAAATCCAAGGAAGAGCAGCAGTGGGAGCAGAAAGTGCTGAACACGATGTGAGCAGTAGGGTGGAGAATGTTCCTGCAAAAACTCGAGTATTTTACACAAAGCTGTTCAGGCACAAGCCTAAAATACATTCTGTTGGACAAGTCATTGAAACTGCTTGTAACAGTTATTCCAGGTGGATTTTGTGAGGGTGCTGTTCTGTAACAGCCTTGAATTTCTTTAACTCTTGCAGATTTTTGACAAAGAAGCAAAAGATCTGGAGCGAGAAGTTTGCT
>WBNQ01033034.1:0-36162 GCA_013401375.1 Spizella passerina | reverse complement strand
TAAAGTAAAATAAAATAAAATAACCTGAGATTTTGAGATATTTAATTTGTAAATGTCTCTTGGGGGTTGCAGGTCAGGCTACAGCCTATCCCTGTTCTTTCCTGAGCTCATGTCACTGTAGGTACAGCTGATGTTCCCATGATGTTCTGTATTTTCCTTTGTGTTAGGCAGTGCAATATTTTGTAGGAAACCCCTACAGTTGTGCCTTGTGGGATGTGTGCTGTGGCCAGGGAGACAGACTCAAGACCTGTCCGCCTCCACAAACCATCCAAATGCTTTATTTATGCACAGAAGCATTAATGAGTAGAATGAAAAATTGAAGCAAGTAAGATTTTTATGTTTCCAGTGTTGTTTTTAGCTCTAAGCACAAAATATTTGGTGGATAAAGGACAGAGTACAGAAAGGTAACAGAATACAGATTGTTTGGAATTGCAATTTGTGGAAAATTTTTAACCTGACTTAAAGAGAGGATGAAGGAGAGGTAACTAGGAGATATTCTCATTTTCATATCATCTTCTGAGACAACTACAGCCTTTACTTTCACGGAAAAAAAGACTAGATAAAGATTTGGGATTAGATATTCCTTTTTGGGGAAGTGTGCAGTATCACCTGCACTCTGCTGGTGTAGATCCCCACGATGTCCCTGCTGATGTGAGGGGGAAGCCATGGGGAACATTAGAGAGCCCTTCTCTGTTTGCCATGCAGTCTTCTCTCAGTTCTGCCTAATACCTGGAATAAGAAGAGGAGGCAGAGTCATGAGATCTATCAAATCAGCATTTCTGGGAAGCACCTCTTGCCTGACTGACTGTAGGTGGGCTGCTTGCAGGAAAGAGTGTCATGGGATTGGGGAGCAGGGTGAAGCTCTGGAGGCTTTCCATTATTTTCCTCTTTGCCCTTCAAGAGATGCTCCATAAGATGTGCTCACCCCCCAGGCTCTGTGAGCCATCTGGAGGGAGATGGGAGAAGGTTTGGGGTAAAAAGAGGAATAACCATGAATCCTTTCTTGGCTTTTTTGGCATGGACTTGTATCTGAGTGAGTCCCTAGGGCAGCAGAGCCAGCCTGGTCCATTAGCAAGTGCCCTTTGCTTATGTGTGTGCCAGTATGAGTTCTGCTTTAATTATTGATGCTAATTCATCATAATGCATGGATAAATATTCTGCAGTATACTTTGTAAAAACTAATGAAGTCTTAGTCATTGGAGACCTCACCACACACCTCTGCTCCTGCAGCTCCACCGAGGCTTGAGGAGCTGCCCTGGGATTGTGAGTGCCCTGGGGGATGTGGCTGTAGCTCAGCTGCTGGCATCAGCTGGCACAACAGAACAAAGTTGGGATTTGCTGGGGGAAGGACAAGGGGTAGCACAGCCTGGGTAAAGCAGTGCCTGGATAATGAGTGGCTGGTGATGCCTAGCTGCAGCTCTGGAGTCCCCTCAGCAGCTCACAGGTGCCCAATTCTGGTTTAACCATCCAAACTTCCTTTGAAATTATGGACCAGGCCCTTTGGTGAGAATAAGTGTTCACCTGCAGCCCCAAATCTTTGTGCCTGGGCATCAGTGCTCAGAGCAAGGCCCACTCCCCAGTGGGTGCCCTCAGGTTGGATTGCTTTGCCCTGAATGGATGGTGCCACTGCTGCGCTGCCACTTGCCAAGTTTCTGTGCTGCCATGGCTCCAGGGCTGCATGGTGCACAGGGTGTGCCTCAGTGTCCCCCAGGCCCCTGCAGGTCCCTGAGCACCCTGCTGCAAGTTCGCTCCCCAGCTCAGACCAGCCTCATCTGGATGGGCAGGGGAATCCCTGGAATGTCAGGGGAAGCAGCGCTGCCAGTGCCAGCAAACACTCTGCAGCTGGGCTTTCACTCTGCCAGCTCTGCTGAGGAATAGCCCCTCAAATAGAAGCCACAGTCCCTGGTGTTAGGTCTATAAAACTGAGCAGTCCCAAATTGAATCAGTTTGACAAGCAATGATATAGCATAGCCACCGCAAATCACGTTTTTCTTCTCTTTTGAGAGATTTGGTGTGAGGAGCAGCAGCAGCTCAGTGCCACCCCAGCAGTTCTGGTGACACTGTCAGTGGGAAAGCCCAGGACTAGATTTATCTCAGCCTGGGCTCTGGTCAGAGACATCACTCTTCATAAAAGCCATCCCAACCTCTTCACAGGTCTATGTTTGTTCCTTGCTGCAAACAATGGGTCACGGGAGGGCACAGCAGGGTCTGTGTCCTTCTGGGACAGCTGCTGGGTGCAGAGGACACCTGAGCTTTACTTCTTGTTTTCATCTGAAAGAGAGATTCAGGAAATGGTACAAAAATGAGCAGGGAGAAGTTTCTACGCTTGTTATGCTCATTTTGCTGTAAAATGTAGGAACACTCAAAAAATTAATGGAAATAAATAGTAACTAAAGACTAACTTAACACTTATCCATCTTAACAGCTGGATTAAAAAAATAATACATACACATAATGCCAGTCATGTATCACTGGGTGCTTTTGTGTGCAGGTGAACATGAAGATGCCCCAGCCATTCCTACCTCTCCCAAAGGTCACCTCAGAATCCACTCAACCAGCCTTTTTTTTTTTTTTGATAGCCCTCATCTTCAATGTATCACTTGATTTAATCATTTTTATTTATAGATTACCCAACACACAAACCTGTGCATGTATGTAGAGCATAATTTTGTATCCCTTGATGTCAAAAAGTCCTTTGTGGCATTGAGATGCATGTGGAAGGTCAGACAGTGGCATATTTAAGGACAATGCATATTCAAGGACAAGGTCTGAACTTAAAGAATTTGATTTAATAGCTGGAAGAAACTTTCTGATCAAAATTGATCAAGTGAGCATTAAGATAATTTATATGTTGTTTACAAACATAAACAACTGATGACCTTAGACACAGCCCAGTGGCTGGGTACTACCATGATCAGCCTTGCATGGTATAAATAAATAATAATGTTTATTCTTGTGTTTAATAACATTATAGTCCCTTTTTAAATTTAAGAATGCCATACTCTCTTGTGCATGAAACTTTACAGAAAGAATGGAGCCATGCATCTGCTATTGCTTCTGGCAGATCCTGTATTAAATGGGATAACTTAAATATTAATAGCTTTGCAGGGAATAAGCTCCACAAGAGCTGTTAAGTGTCTTAGGATGGTAGCTGGGAAACTTGGCATTTTCTGTGGAGAGAGGGACATGCCCTGGGATATTTAGGTTCTGGTAACCTACTTGGAAAAAGGCACTTTTGGAGAACTTCCAGTCTGGAAATCTGTAAATTGCCTTCCCTGGCCTTAAGTGAGCAAATTGCTTAAATGTGTGTTTAACTTGGAGCAAATGAAAGGTCCCTCTGAAGTCAGGAGGAACCTGTCCAAGGTGGCACTGAGGTAATCCAGAGCAGAAGATTGTGACTGGGATTGGGTGGAAAGCAGCATGAGGTACCATCATCATCTTCCTCTGTACAACCAGCTCATTGTTCTGCTCAGGCCTGGTGGCATCCTCAAAGCTCAAGGATCTATCACCAAACTTCAGCCTTGCCACAGCTCAATAACCACTTCTGGCTGTAGTCACCAGGATACCACCTTGTCCTTAGTGGTGCAAACCATGCAGAAGGGAAGGTGTAATATCTCTAAATATTACACCAATATTACACCAATCTCTCTGCTAAATCTCTGTCTGGAGAGGTGCTGAGACCCTGACATGAGGCACCTCTGGTGTCTCTTGAGATAGCTTTTGCTCTGACTCCCTCTCCCTCATGGTTAATCTTGTCAAAGTCTTTCCTGCTTCAATTTTTCTCAGTTGCTGGTGCATGGAGCTGCAGAGATCCACTGTATGGCAGTGACAGAGGAGGAATCCTCATCCTCTCTGGGTTGCTGTTGTCTTTTACTTCCTTTGACTTCCCACACTTTATTTCATTTCATGGATCCTTGGATCTCACTTGTCCCTGTGTTTTCAGAGCTGAGAGCTGCATGAATGTGCTTTGCACTCCTTTGGCAACCTGGGTTAGTTTGTGATTGTCACATTGTGACAATCTCCAGTGGTGCTTTTTTATACTCTCAAGGGATTTTATATTTATTTTATTCTGTCCTCACTAGCGTTTTGATCACCTTTTAGATTAGTACCCCACAATTTTGCTAACATTCAGTTTAGTTCTTTTTCTAGATCATTAAAGAAACAGTAAGGCCAGAACTAACATAAACCATTCAGCATTTCATTAAATAATAACTTCCCTGCTTCCTGGTTAATACAATGTAATTTGTTTGGGTTTTATTTATAGCTCTGGACACCTTGTTTAGTGTCATATAGTGTCATATAGTTTCTCCCAACCATCTGAATTAATACTAAATCAAAGATTTTATGAGATACTGCACCTGTGTCGAAACTGCAAATATTTTCTCATTTCTTTTTGTTCAAACCTGAGTTCCAGGCTATGTTTATCTGTTTATTTCTGTGACATGCTTTTAATTGTTATCTCTCCATCTCAGATTTTTCATGCTTTTGACATGGTGGGTATCTCAAACAGCAAAATAATTAATTGTTCCTGGTGCCATCCACCACTGGAATAGAGATAAAGCAATGCTGAAAGCTTAAGTATCCCAAACCATGCAGGTCCTAGCTCTTCTATGTTTTATAGGAGCCATTAGAGTTGGGCTATACCTAACTTTAGGTCAATGATAGAGATGTTAATCTTAAACCAGAGGACTCTTTACAGGACACCCCACTGACTGTAAATTCAGAGTGTAAAGTTTTCTGCTTTCAGTGGGGATGGAGGAGAAGCAATGCAGCTGCTGAGGGGCTGATAGTGAAACCCCCAAAGCTCCTGGTGGGGAGCTGCCCACCAGTTCTCAGCAGTGCAGAACCAGCTGTCTCTGCTTATCTTTGCTCCCCTCATGCCTCTCCATGCAGGCTCAGAGGGTTTATGAGGAGGGATTACACCCTGAGGAGGGAATGTCAAGAACAGCTGATTGAAATTGCAGGGGAATTAGTTTAGGAAGGTAATTACACAAACTGGAATTTGCTCTTCCACCTTTGCCAGCACTGTTGCTCCTGTGAGATGTGCTGTGAGAATTTCAGTGCACACAGCTGGGGCTCCCTGATCACACCCAGGCTCCTCCTGTGCCTGCCCCAGGTGCAGCCCAGGACCAGCCCTGCTCTGCAGCTATGGCAGCAGCTTTGCCCATGCCCAGAGCAGTCATTGCCATGTCTTGGCTGATTGTCAGAGCTGTGCCAGGGTGTTCCCGAGCACTGACTCTCTGGCTGACAGCAGGACACTGCTGGGTGGTGGATTTGTTGGTGACTGAGTGACTGAGCACAGCTCAGGTGCTGCCACAGACCTGGCACCGCTCCCAGGAGGAGTCTGGGGGGGCTCCCTGCTCTGGAGGTGAGGTCAGAGATGTGGACACTGTTCATGCCAGCTGGCCTCAGGGACACAGGGCTGGGATGAGCATCCTTGGGTTAATAGAACTGACATAATTCTTGTATCTGAAATCTTACCACTTTGAGGTTTTCCTCCTGGGTCCATGCAAAAAGCCACTTTTGGGATAGAATCTTTGAATAATTTAAGTTGGGAAGAGACCTTTAAAGGTCTAGTCCAGCCCTGCTGCTGTGGGCAGGTGCCCCTTCAGTTTCAGCAGGTTGCTCAAAGCCCCATTCAAAGTGGCCTTGAATGTTTCTGGGGATGGGGCATCCACCCCTCTGGGCAACCTGTGCCAATGTTTTATCACCCTCAGTGTAAAAAAAATCTTCCTTATATTAGTCTAAGTTGATGCTCTTAGTTTCAAACCATTACCCTTGGGATAAGACCTTTCACTTAGACAAAGGCCCAATAAACCCTACCCCACTGAAATAATACAGGTTTCACCCTAGGTGTGTGTTCAATACCATATTTTACATTCTACAGCTTTTCTCCTTCCTGTTCATGGGACTTTGCCATGGCTTTTGCCTCTTTGGTTTCAATGCTGCTTGTGCTGATCAAACTCCCATGGAGGTTTCAACACTTCACCCCCACATCTTGGCATATTAACAAAAAAATACATTTTTGTGATAGAAATCCAGGAGGAAGAGCCCACTGATCATTCATTAACAAATTTCTTGTGTAAAATGTGAAGATGTTCCTAGCTGTGTGGATGCTGATATTTGGCTATTTCTCCTGGTTGTATCTCACTCATTATTGTAGATGTTGCTCCATTACCTTGTCAGGTTCTGGGTGCAGAAATGGGGTCTGCAGAGGCTCATGACAATTCCTGCTCTCAGAATATGGAGCTATCACATAGTATAGTGTCAAATCCACTGCTCTCTTCATTGTCAAATTACTTCCACAAACTGCATTTCCCTCCTCTTCCTCAGGGCTTGAGTGTCAGTCTTTCCACAGTGGGATCCATCCCTCTAGCACATTATCTGAGGTACCTGTCTGGAATTCTTTTATAGCTGCTGAAGAAAAACAGGAAATGGAAATTTCTGGAGTGCAATTAATCTCATTCTAAAGACACTTTTAAAATGGGTGAGATTAATCATGTCTTGCAGTGTCTGAAACTTCCCTGACTACAAAGGAGACCTCATGGAACTAATTTAAATTTAGGTATTTGCACTAAAAACACCTGAGGAATGGGAAACTCTCTGCCTGACCTGAGGCACAAGGATCAAAGCCACATTAGGGCAGCGAAATGTAAACATGTTCATGTACAGTTCTGTGTGTCCAGTAGGGATTTAGCTTCTCTTTATAGTCAGTGGAGATTTGGTCACTGCAATCAGTAGATTTTAGGGCGTAATTCATCCAACCAGGTGTGAGGGTCTGCTTTACATGGAGATAAATCACAGCTGCAGCTCCACTGAGCAACTCTCCCTTGTCTGTAGCAGGAGCTGATCTTTGGTAAATGTCTGCAGTAAAAACCATGTTCAGACAAATGATTGTACCTCTGAAGGGAAGAGGAATATGGTTCTTCTTATTATATAGACTTTTATTATATCAATTCTAATTCTATCTATAATTCTATCTATATTATAGCAATTCTAATTGTCTTTCCTCAAGAGCTTTATATATGTTGCTACTTAGTATACCAGGCCGTGACAAGCCTGCAGTCATCCCTGACATTATGCCAAAGAAAATAACATTTCAGTAGTTTTAAGGTCTTTCTCTAGTTGGGATTCTTGAGTTTAACTTTCCACCTTCCTTTTGTTCTCTGTTTTGCCTTGGGCTTTGTCTCCCTGAGCTCTCACATAAATTTGCTTTTGATTTCTGATGGTAATTGCAATTGATCTTGAGGTCACATTCAAACCCAGTACCTGTTGCACATCTAAGGCTGTGATTGACTGTGTTTTCCCTTTGTCTCTTGTATTTACCTGGGCACAGGAGCTGCTGTGCTGGGACTTTGCCAGCATCAGTCCTCCTTCTTCCTATTCCTGAATTTCTGTCCATTTGCATTGGATGTCTTGACTACATCACCCAAAATTACCTCCCAAAATCAATGAACAGGCATCACTGTTTTCTAGGGGCCTTTTAGGGATCAGAAAACATTTTGAAGGTGGCTTGAACATTGTCCTTTTAAAGCCTGTAACAAGCGTGGAAGGTCAATTTGAATGACCTGGTGTGAATGAGAGGGATCATGAGGGTCATTTGTGGGCCCATACAGTTTTTTATTTGTGGGCTACAGTTTTCTGTATAAAATTGGAGACTTTGCAGATGTGCAAGCACCACTCAGTATTTTCATGGGCATGCTCACTTTCATACACCAGCTGAAGCAGGACACCAGCATAATTTAACGTAATGTTGAAAATCACTGGAAAACTGTATGAGATCTGAATGTATGCAAATGCCCTGACATAAAGAAGTGTATTTGGGTGGTGATGTGTTCCTTGAACAGCTGCTAGTTTGTGTTTTGCTTGTTTTTGGAGAAATACTGAGCCAGCAACTGCTTTTAGTCATGTCAGTGCAAATGTAGAGTAAATCTATTACAGTCAGAGGAACAATTGGATTTGGCTGCTGCACCACAAGCTTGTTCTGGACCCAGTACAAAATCTTTTTATCTTTATGGATATTCTGCTAGTTCCAGAGGCCAGGATCAAGGTCTTGCACACAACACACTTGTCCTCGCAGTAGTGTAAGGCAGCTTGAGGAGTGAGGTAGATAGGAGAGATGGAGATCCCCTGGCAGAATACCAAGTGAGCACCAACCCATCCCAGAGCTGCCAGAATTCACACCCTGGTGCTCACAGCCTGTTTCCTTCCTGCTGGGAGTTGGTTTATCCAAACATGGAGGCTTTCCTTCCCTCCTTGCTCCTCAAAGATGAGAGAATTTTTTCTGTGTTTCTGCAAGCAAAGGGCTGTGTTTCTGCACGTTTCTTGGTGTAGGTCATGTCTGATATTGGGGCTGTAGGAGGGAGCTGGTGACTGCAACCATAAAACCATTTAAAACTGAATGTTTTAGAGGTCTCCTCTCTGGTTCACTGGGCAAGGTTAACTTCAAACTCAAACAAGGTTGCTTGGGGCTGTATCTAGTTGAGTTTTGTGCATCTCCAAGATTTGAACTCCATTATTTGCAGGGAACAATAAATTTGGTAGCTCATTGCAGAACACATTGTTTAATGTGTTTCATATAATGTGCAGATTTCTGGGCCCAGAGTCATGGAGAGTTTTCTTCCTCCCCACTCCATTTAATCCTCAGTATGCATGGACAGAAGTGTCAGGTAACATCTAGACAGAGATGCCAACACCTAGACAGGTGAGGCCACTGCAGAGCAAGCAGCGTTCATATTTAGCTACAGAGAAAGTTGTGTGTCTCAAGGCTAGCCCAAACCAGTATTGTCTGTGTTTGGGGTACTGACACTGGGAAATGCTAGGTATAGTTTTCATTAACCAGTAGAGTTAATTGAAGATAGGGCGTCTTTCCCAATGACTTTTTGGTTTTTAAACAGATGTTGTAATTTGCTATTTCCACCATTTTTTCATCATTCAGAAGAATCATTCAGTCTCAACTCTACAACTCCTTCTCACTTTCCCATCTCTTTCTCCCTGTCCCTCACTCAATCCTGTCTCCCCTCTTTTCCTTGGTGGCATTCATCAGCTCACTACTGAAGAACAGCACCAGTCACTGGATCCTCCAGCTCTGCCTTTCCTACAATACCTGACTGGGACAGCAGAGTTGACTTTGACTTAAAATCCCTCGACCTAAGTGCTGATAGCAGGGTGATGGAGAGGACATGTCAAGTTGTCTCTTACTCATACATAGCTTTATTTACTTTTTTAATCTTTTCTACCCCTCTTTTTTAACTTTTTGGATTTTGACATTGAGTTCACCAATGTTAGGATTAAAACTGTGCCTCTATTCCCCCAGAGCCAGGACTCATCAAGAATCCCTTTATCCATGTGGAGCAAGGTAGGTTAGTTGCAAGATGATCTCTGGATCATCTTGTGATGGGAATATGGCATCCAGGGGTGAGGTCCTTCCAGTGGGCCCCATGTGACTTTGGGCAAGGCTTTTTGAGTCCCTACACAAACAAATCCTTGTAGGAGAAGCTCACAGAGCTGTTGGGATCCAGGCCCACACACCTGTGAGTCACAGTTCCTGATCACTCCTTGCCCAGGGTTGGTGATGGTGTTGGGGAAAAGTGATTTATTGATGACCTGTGGAGGTAACAGCTTCCTTGGGGTGACTCAGCTGTTCTCTCAAGGAAGAGGGAATAAGAAGTGGAGGTGGACACCCATTTGTCTTCCCAGAAAGGATACAAATGGGACTAATGTCTGTCCCTGGTCTCAGTGGTGGGGGGAAGTGGTTTAGGAGCTCAGCATAATCCATGACCTGCAGTTATTTCATGCACAGCTGATATCACAGCTGCAGCTGCTGCTCTCAAAGTCAGGATGATAACACCATGTCCTGGTTTGCAGCTCCATTTGCTGCTGGGGTTGATGACCAAGAAATTAAAGATGGGAACTCTTGGTGTGGCAATAAATGGACAGCAACTTTCTATAGCAATTGAGCCAGGGCTGAAAGCCTGAGTCACCACATTCCCCAGCAAATGGGATGAGAAAGTACATTGCTCCCAGAGACCAAAGAAGGATATAATCACCTCCAAAGCAACGTTTCTTTGGACACCATAGGGAAAATCTGCTGTTATAGAATAATACCTTATAGTTTTCTGGAAACAGTAACTCTAAAGAAAACATCATTAGGACGAGTGAAGTAAAAGGGATTTTGAGCAGATGGAAATCTGTCTTCATTGGCAATGCTTGTTTTCACTTACTCTACCATGAGTTAATTTCCCAGCAACTTGAAGTAGATAATGTGTTTATTAGCCTTAATCTAAGATTTCCATCAGTGTTTGTTCCAGGCTATGAAGATGGAGTTTCTGTCTTACTAGAGGACTTTTTAATTGCATAAATGATGATATAGCATGATTGGAAGGTGATGCAAGATAAATTCAGGCTATACATAAGGCCTAATAGCAGTTCAGATATGTGCTGAAAGAATTAGCACAAGAAATTATCAATTTTCCACTTGTCATTTTTAAACCAAACTTGGAGAATTTTCTGGAAGACAGCTGTAGACTGTATCTCAGCTACAAAATATGGGCTAAATCAATTATTTTGTATATTCTTGGCTGGTGATTAAGCAGGACTGCAAGGTATAGCCAGGAATACGATAGGTTTTGGTGTTGTTGTTTTCTTGTTGTTGTTTTTTTAGGTTTCTTTTTTTTCTAATTTAGCAACAGATAAGCAAATGAGCAATGAATTAAATCTGGAAAAGGAGATTTACTTGTATCTTAATTGTATTGTTAAGATCATAATGTAACAACAGAAGTAGTAGCAGCTACAATAATTGTGCTGGGATGCTTAAGATGAAATGTAGATGTCTTCCCTGTAAATGTCTAAATGTGCCATTTCAATCTCCTCAGATGCTGATATAAACCATGGCTGCAGGAGTATTGCTGATCTTGAGCTCATCCTGAAGTGAAGGAGACAGTGATTTAACCCACCCTGATTGTGCCAAGTAAATAGGGATCCCTTGACTGTAAGAGGAGCTTCAACACGTGGCTTAGGTGTAGAAATCTACATTGCAAACCCTGAGGTGAATCTCATCCATATCACGTTGTTGAAGGCCTTGTGGGGATAATAAAATAACTTTGTGAAGTGCTCTGGACACGAGGATAAAACAAGCCAGCCTTTTTGGCCTTGAGGTGACTTTGCCAAATGCTAAAATCCCATGCAGTCTAAAATCTGAAACACCCTTCTCAAAGCATGTAAATGCATGAACCAAGATCGCCAACTTTCTGCAGTGCTGAATTCTGACTCAGTCTTGTTCCTAAATCTTCTTGTGATGCCCTTTAGGCTCACCTTATGGTGACCTCTGCTGATGTCCTCCTGGTTCTGTGTGCATTCAGAAGGTAAATATCATTTAACAGGTTTGCAGGACTGGGTTCAGAAGCTGTTGTTGGTCTTTCTGGTCAAAGTAGTCCCTACACGGATAACCAAATAATGATTACCAGAATGTGGTGTTTTGGTTTTATTTTTTTTTTGTTATCGGAAAGGCTCTAAGTCAATGTTATTGTATTCAGAACACAAACACCTAGCTGCATCTCTTCAGTTATTTTAAAAAGCAATTGCAATATGGTGATTTCTTCAGCTGTCAGCTCTCTTGAAGAGTGGGATGTAAGTTTTAGGTGTCCATGCAGTCTCTTTGCTGCTGATCCTCTAAGGAGAACAGATGGACCTGTCTGATGTCTGCCTTGTCCAGAGGGAGAAAATAATGATTTTCAGCCCACTTGGGTAAAAAAAAAAAAAAAGGCAGAGGAAAAAATAAGCAATAAAGCCCATGTTTTTCATGTTTTTCAGAGTGAGGTAAGACAGAAGACAGCAATAGCTCAGGGAAGAATCCAGCAGCTTTGAAAGCAGCTCCAGTGATGGTGACAAAACAGCAGCTGAGCTGCAGAAGGAGGCAAGGGAGATCTGGGAAACAAACTGGCAAAAATGAGAGGCAAGAGGAATAACCTCATTGTGACATGAAGAACAGAAGGAGGAGGGGAAATAAGGCTGCTCCTGTAGGTCAGCATGTTAGAAGCACTTAATGAAAGTGCTGCTTGTACAGAGAAAATGACTGAATTGCCCACCTGGTGCTTTGGGGGCTGTTTCAGGCAAGTTCCCCATTTTTGTCTAATCACAAAGTGTCTGCAGTGTGCAGTCTGATGTTGCTGTTGGTCTGCAGGGAGACTCTGTGTGCTCTGGGTGTGCTGAGAGCAAGCCCAAGACCTGGTGAGCAGTGAGGAGCCTTGCCCAGGTAGTGGAGGAATCCGTCTGCTTGCTCTTTGCTGCTTGCACTGTTCCTGCTCTGCAGAGAGCCAGGGCTGTGATTGCATTTCAGGGTGGCTCCATTGTCCTTGCACACGCCATGGTTGTCATCTGCTCCTGGCAGCACAGGGCTGTGAGCTCTGTCCTGACACCCCCAGAGGAGGAGATTGAGGCTTTGTTGGTTATTCCAGTGCAGAGCTGAGCCCTCAGAGCTGATCCTAGGAGAGTGTGCTTGTGGCAATTTGGGCTGTCCTGGAACAGGGAACCTCCCTCTCTGCCCTACGTGCTCATGGGTCAGCTCCAAGCCTGGAGAAAGTGTGAAGAATAAATAGAGACACCAAAGAATCTGCATCTTCCAGGCATGTTAAATGTCAGATAAAAGAGGAATAGCTTAGAATCAGTCATTAAGGTTGGAAAAGACCTTCAGGGTCACCATTCATTGAATACCACCATGCCCCCTAAACCATATCGTGAGGTGCTACATCTATGTATCTTTGAACATTTTCAGGCTGGTGGCTCCTCTATTTCATTCTCAAAAGTAACCTTAATTCTCAAACCTGAGATTTCACAGGACTGGGAGAAGCACATAATGAGGTGATGATTTCAGCTGTTCTCTGTTCTCATGGCCTGACAACACTTCTCTTCAATAAGTTTCAGTTTCTTTGCTTCTGTATTTCATAAAATGCCCTACCCTGCAGCATGGCTGTCAAGGTGCAAGGTCTTTTGTAATTCTCTGTTATTGCTTTTATAAAATTTACATCATGTTCCCTGCAGATTGGTCATTGTTTGTTGGGTTTTTTATATATTTTTTTATTTTAAGATGAGGCAGAGGAAAGTCACTGGCCTCTCTGTGAGTCAGCAAATCTACCATAAAATTAGGGTTTTAGTCTGAGATTAATCTTCATGTCATGGCACCCTTTTAAAGCTCCCAAATAATTTTTAGTAGCAATAAGGACATTATTAGCAGTGTGCAGTTGTGTGATAAGTCAAAATGAATAGGAGGTGAATGTGATGGCACAAGTTATGTCTGACACACCTGTGAAGGTGTGTTTGAAATAGTGTAGTACCACACAGCCACTGCAGCCCCTATCCCTGTTTGGATGTAGCAAGTGTTTTTTTACTAACTCAGAAATTATTTGTAGTGTATTTATATATATTGTAGAAGCACCTTCAGGGACAAGCAGGGATGAAAACCCTTTGGGCTGTGCATCCTTGTACTCCCAGAGTATCCCAGGCTTCTTCCAGCACTTTTAGGTCCCACCACAGTGCTTCCATAAAATCTCCAGCATTCTCCTGATGAGGTGTGGACATCCCTGCCCTCCTCAGAGATGCTTCTCACTCTGCCCAGCCATCACTTGGGCTCTGCATTGCCCAGACAGAGCAAAGAGGATCCTTGTCCCAAGCTGGGGCCAAATTTGTACATAACAGGACACAGAAAATGACTGTGATTACCAGCTGGGGCAAGTATAATTTAACAAGAAAGCAGTTGTGCTTACTGTAATAATTAGTATTCTCAGTGCTTGAGTATTATTATTAGTGTTTTTCATGTATGGCACAGAGAAAAACATCCTGCAAGGGAAGACTGGAAGGAGCAGAGTGTTGGATATTCTGGTTCCCACAGGCTGCTCTTTCCTTGCTTAAGTGACAGGGAAAAGGACAGTGTGAAAAAAGTGGGCCAGTAAGCAGGAGAAGATGGTGTCTCTGGTGGAAAAGAGAGTGGTGTCACTCCAAAACCAGCAATGGTTCAATATTAATAAATGTTCTTTGATAACTGGGGATTAACCCTTAATGGTTGTTTTGGGAAGACATTGGGAGTTAAAGGTCAGGGTTCACTTGAGAGACTGTCCCCTCTAACTGGCCTTTAAATGGTGTTCAAAATACATCTGCAAGGCTGGCATCCTCACTGGCAGTGTCTTCACCTATGCCTCAGATTAAATTACTTTCTTGAGGCTCCTCTGCTTTGTCACTGTTCCTGAGGTGGGGCCCAGCGAGAGTGCAAGTTGTGGACACACAAACTGCTGATAATCCTGCTATTTTCACTCCCAAGGGGAGAAGACAAACCAGCTAAAGGCTGTCATATTTCAGGGCTAATTTGGCTTCTTTTTTATCAATTCAGCTCGCCATGGATGAAGGAGCTACTGACTTTGGGACCTGGGAACTGTTTTGCTCATAGTGCTGAAGAGACAGGAGTGAATATTTGATGACATTAATTCAAGAACATGTGTTGTTCTATGGCTGGTGTGTCACACATGGTCAGTCTCCCAGCTGCCCTCATATGCAGCTAGCTGCTCACACTCAGCTTGTGATGGGGTGGGATATTTTGATTAATCCTCCTCTTTGCTGGGGTGGTTGGGTATGTGTTTCTGGAGATCCCATCCATTTTATTCTCAAACCATGTTTTTTAGCCACATCTCACTCAGATTCACATGCAAGCTCCTGGTACATTAGGTAGATTTATTTGATTCACTTAACCTGAAATCTGTGGTTCCATCTCATTTTCCTTGGCCTATTGACACTGGGAGAGTGGAGGGTTTAAAAGTGCAGCCTGTGTGCATCCTCTGCTCCCACCTGTGAACTGTCTCAGCTCTGCCCTTCCTGCAGTGACCCATCTCTGATGGAAATGCAGAGGATTTAGGGAGGCAATCAAAACCAGAGAATCATATCACACTGAGGTTTTCTCCCTTTTCTGGGCCACCCTGAGCTGTTGAGCTGTAACCTTTCATGGCAGCTGCTGCTGCATTTTGGAGATACATGGGCTAAATCTGATGCACAAACCTCAAGGTGGGTTGTGATCCTTCAGCTGGCAAGTGCTCATGCATGTTGTTTTTATTGTTGATTTATGCAGACAGGCTGAGGTTGGCTTTGCTTCTGGCAAGTCTGGAAAGCAAAGCCTGGTTTTGTGTCTCTGGATCCCGTATGTGGTGCTGCTGCAAGGAGGGAATGGGGGCAGAATTGGCACATCCAATGAGCTGCACATCCAATCCAACCCTCCCAGTCTGCATTGTCTCAACAAGTGGGTTTTGCTGCACAGTGTCTGGTTCAACTGGGAAGGAAAGTGACTATGAGGAGAGAAGGGCTGGAAAGGGAAATGAGGTTTTGTCATTGATGCTCAAAACTTATTACAGTGACATGGCAGTGGTAACTGCAGCTTGGAGGGTCAATGGATGAACTTTGCTAATTTTTCTGTTATTAGGGAAGGTGAAGCAAGCTAGGAAAATGGAAGACTCGTTCATAGGAAATAGGACTTAAAATATTTGTGTGGCAAGCAGCAGCAAGAACCAAGTTATGGTCTGTGATCTCACTGCAAAGGCAGATAAAAACTGGTCTTTGCTCAAAGACCTTACAATTTTAGTGTGATGGGGGTATTTACAGGTGGATCCAGAAGAAGAGGGGTGAAACAAGAAGCATTACCAGTACTCACAGTTTGCCCTCAGTGTAAACTGTTAACAATGTTGTATATACTACAGGAACAGCTTATTTGAAGAAAAGCTATTAGAGAAGTCAGCAAGGCAGCTTCATGCATCTTTGCCTCTTCCAGCTTATGCCAGAGCAGCTAATAGATTTGGGGTGAGTGCAATAAAGATCTGACACAGGATCAATAAGGGCTGGCACAGATCTGTGAGGAGCTGCTGTTGCCAGCAGGAGGAAGGGAAGGCACAGCAGAACCATGACTCAGGGCTAAGCCAAGGGGTTCTTGTAGTGCTGGGGCTGGGCTCTGGCACCAGGGTGAAGCCCAGCCCTCAGTGGTAAAGCTTTCCTAAGGACAGTGTGCTGTGATTTAAAAAACATTGTGGGTGCTCCTAGTGGAGCTCCTCTCTCCACACATCAGCTCCTCAGTCTTTGCTGGAAATGCCAGGAGGTGGATCCTGGATGAAACTGGGTCCAAAGGGCTTCCTTCAGTAGGAAACAAATGGGAACTTTCTGCTGGAGGGTGTTTTTGGTGTCTCAGGAAAAAACAAACTATGAGCCCCATAGCTCTCTCAGTTCAGCTGCAGAAGGACTTTCCAGAAGGATCCTTTTCTCATCTGTGAATACATTGGAGGTTATCCCTGACAACAGGAAAGAAAAATGAGAGAGCAGCTCTGAATAGGGTGCTGGAGGCTCTCAGGAAACAGTGTGACTTCAATGTAGCATAAGCTGAGCTGAAACTTGGCTGAATATTCTGGTGAAGATGAAGTGAGCTAAAAGATAAACTGGCTGGAGAGAGGCCTGTAGTACATAAATGCCAAAAATACGTTTCTGGCAAAGCTGTAAGACATCATGCCTGTCTTTATCATTCAGTTTTGTGTCCTTTGGCTCTGCAGCCTGAATACTCCAGGGAAGAGCAGAGGTGGGAAATCAGAATTATAAGTGTGCAACTAATTTTAGAAATGCTGCTATGGCACATCACTGCTCAGTGATTTATTTAAATCTCTGGCTAGAAAATTGCTAGTTGTGGAGGAATGAGCTTATTCTGGAGACAACAATTGGAAAACATTAAAAATGAGATGGACAAAATGTCTTTCGGATTTCCGTCATTTCTCATAGCAGTCAGCTATTAAAAACCCAAACAGCTTCCTTCAGAAACCCCAAAAGATTTCCAAGGTGCAGACAGTTTGTATGCTACAGTTCTGAGTTGAAGAACTGTAGAGGAACCAGAAGAAGCTGCTCAGTGTCTACATACAGCATTAACTTGGAAGTGTGACCATTTTAAATGTCACCACTGATTTCCCAAGTGACTCTGTTGATATTGAACAATGTGGCCAGATAATACACAGATTATAAACAAGAATAGTCTCTGTTTTTTTCTCCATTTTGGTGTTTTAAGACAATGTAATTTAAGCAGCCATTATTTTCTGTTACTCTGAACATGCTGTTGGTAGGGTTTTCCAGGATTATAGCACAATGCTGATATCTGTCAAAGGACAGTGACTATCAGACATCTCCTGGTGTCTAATGCACTTGTACAGGCACTGGCACTGATAGCAGCAGGGGCACTCCTGTAAACCCCAACCTGCAAGGCACAGGCTCAGCCCTTCACAGCTCAAAGGGAGAGGTGTTTCCACGTTGAAGCTGTTCCTATTTCTGCACTACAGTCTCCTCCCAGGCACCTCTCTGGCTGTGCAGGGGAGGGAGATGCGGTGGCTGAGCCAAGCAGGGACCTGTGCCCCTCAGAGGTGCCACATCCTTGGAGTCTGTCCCTGAGGCTCTGTGCCTGCGCCTCCAATAAACCAGGGAGAGCTTCCTTGTGAGCCTCAGCTGTGTGACAGGACAGTGAATGTAATGGCATTGTTGCCATGGCAGGGAGAACTGAATGGGTGCTTATAGCCCTGGTTAGGCTTTGCTGCCTCTTTCTACTTTAGGTAATCCTAGTCTCCAGTGCAAAGAATATTCTACCCAGAATTTTCATTTTCTGCTGTAAGTTGTCAGTGCTTTTTCAAACAGAGCATTTTCTATAAATTGATTTTTTTCCTGGATACAATCAGTTTTTGGACATGAGGGGTTCTGTCTGGGAGGGAGCTTTCCTTGTCGTTTTAGACAGCACAAATCCTTGGTATATGAGCTCCTTAATTCATTGTAAGGTACTGTATTGTTAGCAAGAGAGATTGATACTCCCAATTTTCTGAGTACCTGGGGAACGGTAGTGAATAAAAAATGCAGTTCCAGAGAAGGAGAGGAGAGCCTGTATTGGAACAAACATCTTTCACTGTTGTGAGGTGAGTGGTAACCAAGGCAGGTAGATGCTGCAAACAATCAAGTGTAATTGGTCTGTTGGCATTTTAATAAAACCTTTAGAGCAATAAAAATGTTTTTATGAAAAACAGATTTGGGCATCTTTTTTAAGGAGGTCTTTAGCTGCTGGTTTAAATGTTAATTATGGTTTTGTGCAGCATCTCCTCACAGCAGGTGAGAAGCAGCAGAGAGGAGGCCTGGTGCAGTCAGCCCTGTCCCTTTGGAGCACAGGGTTCCACTGTGGGTCCTCCTTGTTTGTGTCCATGATATTTGGCCAGGCAAGGTTTACAGACCCCCTCTGCAGACTTCTTGGGGTATCCACAGTGTGTAGAAATGTGAGGAATATGTGGGTTTGCTGTGTCATGTGAGTGAGGGTTGTTTATAGCCAGGGAAGCTGAAAAGGTAGGTATTGAAAATAAGCAGATTATGTAAAAATCAGTCAAATAGTCATTTTCCTTCAGGTTATAAAACAGGCTTTGTTAAAGTAGAAAAGCACAATCTTTAAGATTTTTTTTTCTGGCATTGCCTGTATCTTAGTGTTTGGAGAAAGCACAGGGATTCTTCTACAAAAATAACTTTCATAGATGTTGTTGCTAGCGCCGTTTTAGGAGTTAAGAATTGCAAAGCCATTTACAAGAAATCTTTCTTTTGTATTTGCTCCTACTTAGGAAAAAAACCCAAACCAACCAACAAAAACCCCTTTAGATCTATATTGTCTCTATTGTGTTATTAGGCAAAACCACTATAAAAGCAACTTAGGTAAATCTGTTTATTGAATTTTGAATTACAGGTGACCTGGCTATCTCTTAAAAAAGGTCTCTGAGTGGTGGTAACTCCCAGTTTGAGTACAAATCCCAAGATACTTGCAGAGTTTCTTGCAGTCTTAACCACAAGGGTCCTTTTTTGACAATTATAGCAGCTTTTTACATATGTGTTAATCTTCTTTATTTATTCCTTTTGCCTTTGGAAGGTTTACGTTACCAGGCAGTCAGAGAGATGTAAGTGAATGTATCAGCTTTCCAAAATACTGGGAACTGAATACTTCCAGCTCACTCAAATTTGCTTTTTTTAAAGAAAACCTTGATAATATAGAAATCATAAACTTCTCATTTCTCTTGAGGGCTTGGTTCTGATTTTGCCAGTGAAAGTCTGCTGCTATTGTATCTTTCCAGAAGAGCAGAAATGCAGGTTTTTGAAACATAACATTCATAGTCTAAAAAAATATAGTGGTGTGGGTGAGATTAAGAGGGCAAAAGAAGAAATAGCTGATACAGTGAAGTGGGAAAAGTGACAAGTCTGTTCAGTAGGTATTGTGTGAGCCAATATCCCATTTACTTGTGTGGTGTTACAAGTGCTCCTGGTCAGTGGGGACTGCAGTGGGCTGCTTACTGCACAGCCATGAGGTAAAATTGGTCCTTCATATGCTCAGGCATCTCTGCCTGGGCATCAGGAGACACTTTATAGCTCTCAGACCCCCTTGGCAAGCTAGTGACAGAAGGATTTGGAGGAAGGAGATTTAATTTGTTTCTCTGAAAGGAAGCAAGCACTTCTAGAAGAATCCAGGACAGGAAGGAAATCTTTGCAGGGACTGAGCTCTGTTCTCTTCCATCTGAGGCAGGAACATAATGTGGTCTTTTCCTTAAGTGGGTAAAGTCTTTGTGAAGGCTAATGAGGGTCTGTCCATACTGGGCTCAGAGCAGGAGTGCAGTGCACCGCTTGACTGGCACTGGTTTGGGATGATGAGCTCAGCTGTCAGGAGCAGCTGAGAATGGAGCTCCACGGGGACCATGAAGGAGGCTGAGAAGGAAGCAAAAAGGCTGGAATACTCAGCAAACTACCCCAAACTGAGGCTCATGTTTCTGCAGCCAGCAGTTCCCAAGAGTGAGCAGTGCTCAGAGCCTGGGCACATCTGCACATCCCTGCCGGGCGCGCAGATCCCGCTGCTCTGCTCCCACGGCTGCTATTTGAAGCCTGTTCAAGGCTTTTGCTATTTTAGTGGCTCAAAACCTTTCAAATCCATATCTATATTTATGCACAGCCTGTGTATATTCATTTCTGTCTTTTGCCAATGCTGGTTTTCAGTTCAAACAGCTCTTCTGCTTCCCCCATTCCTCACTTTCCCAGCATAATTAAAGGGAATAGTCATCTTCTGTCTTAACGGCTTAGAAACACAACGTTTGTGTATCTAAGGGGAAAAATACCCTAAAAGCAACCTTGGGATCCTTTTTGGGATTTCTTAGCCATTTTTTGTGACCTTATTTTATAATATTTTATAATATTTATAAACATGAGGGACCTTGATACTGGATGTACTTCTCTTAAAGGTTTCTTGAAAATATTTAAATTTAAACTCGGGTTCTTTTTGTACCCTTATGATTTATTACAGGAAAAATAATATAGACAAGAAGAGTGCCTAAAAATATACATATTGCTTTTTTTCTTACTTTATATTTTAGAATATTGGAAATGTCAAGGCTAATCTTTGTTATTATGGAGGAGGCTCTGGCATGTGTTGGAGCCCAGCTGCTGGAAGCTCCTGAGATCTGTCTAGCTCTGTTCCCTGAGCACTGGGAAGCAGAGCCTGTGGCACTAGAGAGTCCCTTGGTGGCCAATGCCTCACTGACACCTCCCCTGCATCAGCAGCAAAGCCCACAGCCTTGGCTCAGCTGCTTTACAAGAACAGGCTGCAACACTGATCCTCTGAGGCAGTGTCAGTGTCTTTGCCTCTCTGATTAGCAGTTCCATTTCAGCTCCTTATGAATTCCCATAATTTTCCTTATGAATTTCTCCAGACAGATTGAAGATGCTCCACGTATAATTCTGGTGACGTTTTGCTCTTTGCTTAATCAATTTCTTTTAATATCTCCTCCTTAGGTAGGTCTGTCCTTGATTTCCACTTTTCCATATTCTTCCTAACAGAGTAGTATTTCCTCTAAATGACAACCTTAATGGGACAAATTAACTTTTTAATTTTGATTTAACTTCACGTATGAATGATTCAATGCATGGGATTGTTCAGTGAAGCTAAGTCCAAGCATTAGGAAGGAATCAGTCAAACAGATTATCTTTGCACAGATGTCACATTTATAGTCTTCCTTTACCATAAACTGCTAAATTGACTGCAGATATGGGCTCAGGTGTGACTGAGCTTCACTCTTGGTCCACGGTCAGAGCCATCCAGGTTGCAATGAGCTGCTGTGTCAGTAGAGGCAATGCCAACGGATGTTTGTGACAAGGCAGGGCCCTGGTTTTACAGCATTGGGTTCAGGTGGTGGGAATGCATTAATTGCAGAAATCTGCTCTGTGATTTCTGGTTCTGTTCACAAGGTAGTTGCAGAGGTGGGGAAAATGCATAAATCATTTTGCAGGAATGCTGAAGCCTCCCATCAAAGCTTTCACAAGAGCAGTGAGACAGGTGATGGGAGCAGTGCACAAAGGGGAAGCATCTGACGCTGTCTCCAACAGCTTTTGTTTTTAAAGCTGTGCAGATAAATGGTGACAGAGACAGCAGATAAAAATGGTTGTGATTGACTGGCCCCTTTGTGTTAAGTTTGGGGCCAATGATTTAATGGAGAAGGAGGAGGAAAAAACCCCAAGTAACTAATAAGCATCCTGGATATTTTAATTTTTTTTAATAGCTTCTAAAATTTCATTAGAATCCAGTGGATGATTATCCTGTGTTATTAATGAGCTTCACTAGATGTCATGTGGAGTTTGGGAACATTAAAAAGCCACTGTAGTGATATAGTCCTGGGAAAAAAACCATATCAAAAGTAGCCTTTTCTCTCCTCTGGAGTCCATTTTTATTAAACTACCTTGGAGGGTAATTTTTCTACTTTGTAAGGGAGGAGGCAGAACTTTGTGAAGAAGGCTTTTTGAAACCTCTGAGGTTTTGCATTCTTAAAGCACTTTCTTGAACTCTTCCCATTCTTTTCATGTTCTTCTGACATTAAGAGGAGTACACTACCAGGTATAGATATAAAGATAGATACCACCAAATTCAGTGTAATCTCAAGATTGGGTGGGACCTTAGCTGGTCATCTTGTCCACTGCTAAACTAGAAACCAAAGCACACCAGCATATCTGAATCATTTGTGAAAGGTATTTGTCCAATCTCTTCCCAAAAGTCAGAAATCATGTTGAGTGAATAATGCTTTAGACCATTTACCTCTGTTTCATTATGTTTCCTGCTAGACACTTTTCCTCCATGTCTATTTGGAACCCATTTCTTCTCACATTTGTCTCTCTACTCACTTTTGTTTGATCATCCCCTTTTTATTACCACAGCTGGAATTCATGTCATGACCATAATCCATGAAAAATTTCCATCTGAAACACCTTTTTGGGGTTAATGGTTGACTTTTTAGCTGTGGTAGATGATGTATTTTGTAGTAGTGACTTATTCTCCTTGCTTTCTACCTCCCACCCTGTGCACCACTTCAGGCTTCCCTGGTAAAAGCAATCTGTCAGTCACCAAAGAGCTAAACCAAATTTCCCTCAAATTTTTGTTAATAGAGTCTAGAATTCAGTTTTATATATTATTTACCCAGGATCAGAATTAGCTTGGTTAGTTTATAATTTTCTAGTTCATCCCTTCTATACTTTTGAGCATTCAAATGATGCTGATCATCTTGCAGTCATTTGAAATTTTGTTTCCCAAGTTTTGTTGAAATTAACTTTATCATGAGTTCCTCATCCCTTAGAGGCTCTTGGTGCAAGATATGTGTCTGTTGTTTTTAAAAAATGTTTAATTTTAGCAAATGCTACCTCACATCCCCTTTTCATCACAGATGGCAACCTTTCTGTTCCACCCTCAGTATAAAATTCCTGCTCGGTTTGATATACAGACAAAAATATCTATCCTCTGAAAATTTTTACTTTTTTCTGCTTTCCTAAGAACAGTTTTTCTGTGTACCTATAGCAATAGCTCATGTTGAAAAAAATTGCTGTAATTATTTCTGTCTGTATTGGTCATTTAATTGTTCCCTTCATTTCCTTATTATTAGTCAAATGTTTTGTAAATTATAATTGTCATTTCCTTTCCATTTTCTTCCTGACTCTATAAATATATAAAAATTAATGCTTACTGCTATTTCCATAACCCCTTTCAATATTCAAGAAGTTGAATTTTGTTTTTCTCTGTAGAGCATTGACATGACTGGGGGTTTCTGGCTTTTGTAGTCTCCACCAGGAAATTTGAGAGCAGTTCCCACTACAGTCTCCTTTTAGGATTTCTTCCTTTAAATTTCTGTTTCTGTCAGTAATGTTGCCAATCTGACTAGTTTATCCAAAATCAGCCCTATCAAAAATTCTTACACTGCTGGTCACTGGTGTTTTCTGTTTGCACACAATAAATGTAAACAAGTTGTCCCCATAATCTTCAGTACCTAAGCAACCACTCATTTTCAGGTTATAATTGATTTTTCTTTGTCCATCAAAATGAGGTCTAGTATTAAGTTACACTATGCTAGGTGGAAAATTTGCTCTTCTAAGAAAATACCTGTTTATTTTTAGAATGCTTGGGGAAGTTTAATTGTTGCTTGCACTTGTTCAAAAAAGGGATCTCTAGTGAGGTCACCTGTAATGAATATGAAGCCCATAGATCAGGTTTCTTAATTCTCCAGTGAGATGGAGAAACTGAAAACAGGTAGTATCCAGTTCTTCTGCATCTGTGAAATTGTGATCCAAAGTGTTGTGTTTGTTTTCCTCAGGAAGCTGATGGCACATTTAGGAGAGTTTACTCCTGCCCTGTAACTGTGCTCCATCTGGGAAATATCAGAGCACTGAAGTGAGGGCCTGTGGCTGCTTCTGGATTCTGTGGGTTACCAACCTTCCCCCATGCCCCCAGGTGAGGCTCAGCAGGCTGAAGAGCTTTACCCCAGGTTTCAAAAGATTGGAGGTGCCTGTTTCTCATGGCAGCATGTGGCTCTTTAGCTCTTTTCAGTGCCTGGGAAATCCTGAGAAGATGAACCCCATAAACTTTTAATCTGTAAGTCTTTTTTTCAGCCTCCTGAACATCAAATACCTCTTTCAGGTATCACAGCAGCATTGTGGTGGTTCTTGCTTTCTTTGCTGGGTGTTCCTTCAGCAAGAAATTGGAGTTACTGCAGGCACTGGAGGGCCTGCTGAGCTATTTCACTCTTGGTAGCCTGTGTGACTCTTCACATTTGGTGCAATTTCTCACATGTTAGGTGAATATTCATTCATTGGAAGATGACACACTTCCTTCAGAGGCAGCAGCAAAGCACTGAAGGATTAAACACCACTAGCTTTTGGGACCTGAAGTCCAGAGATAAAAGCTGGCACATGACATAAGGTTAAGCTTCAGACCTGTTTTCTGAAGCATCTTGAGACTTTGGGGAAAACAGGAGAGATGGAGCTCAGTCTGGGTTTCTTGTTGGCAGCTTCAGGAGAGGTTCAGTGTCAGGAGAGACTCATGAGATGCAGGCCGTGCTGGGCTGGGTGATGCTGCTGAAGCATCAGCTCTGCTGGAGCCCAGACACCCCAGCTGCTGTGCTCTGCAGCCCCTCCGTGTCTGGGGCTGTGGCTTAGGGAGTTGTCTGGTGAATCCCAACCTAGAGGCCAGGACATGTCCAGGGTCACACAGAAATTTACCCCAGGGCTTGCAGTCACACCGAGGTCTCTTCTTCCACATTGGCACAATTTGACCCTGGAATCTCTGCTCTTGTACAGTGCAGCTTTCCCTGTCTGTGGTACACAGCTCACACAGCTGTATTTGTGTGTGAATTTGTTCATGCCACTCTGTCTTATCCTTGGCACACCAGGGGTGGAAAAGCAATTTTGCTCCTGAAGCTCCAAATGAATGTTAAAACACACTTATCTATTTGTAGATGCTAATGAATATTATGGATAAGGGATTCTAGGGGATTTGGGGAGGGAAATAATTTCAAATAAGCAAATTATTTAATTTAAAATTACGTTTTCCATACATAGTAATGGACAGCTTTCTTGTGGTGCTTTGCAACTTCAAAGTACTTTGCAACTATTAATTAATTAACATGTGCTTTTTGGAGGTAGGAAACTAATTATTAACAGCCCAGTCTTTCACACAGGGAACTAAATGACAAACATTCATGTTATTTAAACAATTTCGCCATTGTATTGCATGCTCAATTTGTCTCTGCAAGTACCACTTCTCCATACATAATGTGGATTAATGCATATACAAATGAATAACTTAAACAACTGCATTCATACAACACATTATGATCATCATGAATAATGCCCAGTGATTTGCCCAGTGATTTATATCTTAGGACTCCCTTAAAATGACAATTAGTCATCCTTGTTTGTGTTCCCTGAAGGTGATTTGAGTGGATATTTGTCCCCAAATGGGAGCTGAAAGATGACCAGGAGCTGTCTGGGAAGCTGTCCCTGATGTAGAAGGTTCTGGAGAAAATCCTATAACATGATGGGAAGAAAAACCCCTTAGACTGAAGATGTTGTTGCACATCTACACACACTCTTGTGTCCAAAACTCCCCAGTTCAGTTCCAGCTAGGACAAAGGGGGAAAGATCAGTAGAAAATCCAGGCTCATTGAGCTGGTGGCAGAGCAGAGATGCAGTGGCTCAGTCAATGTACCCAAGCTCTCACTGCCTGCACCTTGTGATGCTGTTCCTGTAGGCAGCCTAAGCCAACCCTCATTTTAGCCTGTGCACAAATCCTAGCAGCCTTATGGCAGAGAAATCTCTGAGCAATTTAGGGAGCCTTGTCTGCCAAAAATTGGTCCAGGGACGATGCTGTAAAGATGGGTGGGACAGATGATTCTGCTGGAACAGGAGCTGAGCACCAGGCTTGTGCCTCAGCCAGGAAACTCTGCTCGTGTAGATCATTTGTGGAGGGTGAACTTGCATTTCATCCTCCAGGAGCTTCACACAAACCCAGCAGTTTGTGCAATGTGTGGACAGGCAGCAAATCTAGATTGAGGTTGCTGCTGCAGAGCAGCCCTGGCAAAGCTGAAGAAGCAAAGTGACCTCCTCAGGGTCTAGCACTTTAACACTTTAACAAGTTATTTAAAACAGGTTGATAATTTTTCTTCCCCAGTGTCCATTTGGGGTTGGAGATGCTGGTGATGAGAGGTGATTTTCATCACAGGCACAAGCAGACACACACAGCTTATCCTGCAGTGCTGCCAGGAGCAGAAGGCAACATGGAACTTGTGATGATCTTCCCACCTCTCCCTGCTGAGGAGAGAAGCTGTGCCAGGGAGATTTAAGACTCCCTGAAGAAAACAGAAAGGACATAAGGAAAGCTGAGGAAAGCACCCTTGGGAAGGCACAAAAGGAATGTGACAGCTGAGGGAGGAGAAGCAACTGCTAAGTAAGCAGGAGTGTTACCAGGCTCAGACACTTGGAATGCTCAAAAAAGGCAACAGGAATGAAGCACCTGGGAGTGTGAGAGAGCCTGGGGGATCTGAACAGAAGCGAATCTGTGCAGACCCTCCTCAGGCTCCCAGAACACCTGGTCTGTGGGCTGGTGAGACATTTCCAGCGTGGTCTTCTGATCTCTGCTTGGCTGTGTGTGTTCCACAAGGCTTTCTGTGCTGAACATGGACTGTCCTTATCTCAGCTCCTGACTGTTCCACTAACAGTTTGCTTCAATTTTCCTATCTGTCAATAATCTTATTTCCTTTTTCATAGTCTTTTATAACTCAGCATTGCCTCTCTGTCATCCTTTGCCTTCCCAGTAGCTTCCACACCCTCTGTTTAACCCATTCCAGATAGAAACCCAGACACACACAATTCACAACCCTTGGATGACACTTGCATCTCTCCTTGCAGCTCTCCTGCTACCTGCTGTTCCTTCCCCTTATTTTCATGCCTTTTCTGATATTCTCAGCTTTTTCTGCTGTACACTGTCCTGTCCTCTTTATACAGTTCCTGGCATACTTACTTCTGTTCCTACCTCAAGTCTCTAGGCATTGCCTTCATGCTATTAGCAATAATGACCATGTGGCTTTTTAATTTCTTGATGCATTTTTAAGAAAACCTATGTTTAGCTCTTAATCCTGGCACAGACAGCATGTTCTTGTAGATAATTGGCCTATTAGGTTATGGGTACAGCTGAGTAAATTCCATGCTTATAAAACTGCTTGAGCAGGCAATGCATTTAGCTGACTGCAGACTGGTATTTACCTACTTTCAGGAGAGTAAATAAAGCTTTGGGTGGCCATCATCATAACCTTATTTTACCTCCCTCCTTCCTTCACTCTCAATTTCATGCAAAAGCCCAATCTCATGCACAGTCTCATTCCTACAAGAGGGTTTTCAATTTCTTCAGCTGCTACCAAAATGAATGGCACTGGGAATGTTCTCTGCCCTCCAGGACCAGGCTCCAATTCCCAAAGTGTAAGCAGTTATGAGATTGTTCCCAATGTCCATTCCCACCCCAACTGATGATGTTCAGTGCAGAATTTGTAATGCCTTTGCCTGTTGAGCTCCTGTTGTGGATTGTACTGATCCCACTCAACACCATGTAAGGGGAGTGTTTTGGAATGCTGGGCAAAATTGAGATTCCACATTTTTTTCTTCTAATATTTGTGGTTGGAATAACTTTTCTGCTTCTGCTTTTCTTATCTTGTAAGTCATTTGCTAAACAACCTTCTACAGGAAATGTTTATTCTGAATTCATTAAAAAGAAGGCTACAGCCCCCTGTATCCCCCAGGAGAAGTTCATGTGCTTGTTGCTATTACTGTCTGAATGCCAGCTCTGTAAAACTCTTAAGGTGTGCATTGTCTTCTTTCAGTTTTAACTGTTTAGGAGCATCAAATCATGGAATCACAGAATGGTTTAGGCTGGAAAGGACCTTAAAAATCCCCTGTTCCCAGCCTCTTTGCCATGGGCAGGAACACCTTCCACTAGACCAGGTTGTTCCAAGCCCCACCCAACTCGGTGCACTTCAGGGATGGGGCAGCCACAGCTGCTCTGGGCAGCCTGTGCCTCACCACCCTCACAGTAAAGAATTCCTTCCTAATATCTGTAATATAAATTGACTTTCTTTCAGTTTGAGGCCATTCCCCCTTTTCCTACCACTGCCTGCCCTTTTAAACAGTTCCTCTCCATATAATGTTCCTTTCCAGAGTATTTCTCTCAAGATGCATGAGCAGACTTCTTCGAACTTTTGTGTAGGCTTAAAATTAAGCGCATTGTTGTAATCAATGTATTCAAGATCTAGGTCTCTAAAATGTTTTCCTAAGCAAAAAGTTCTCAAAATAATGAAATCTATCTGTTTAATAGAAACCCACCATTTTTTATTATTTAGGAATTACCTGTCTTGGTACTTAAAATAAGCTGATATAGGCAGAAATGGAAGCATATAAATGTACTAAAATTAATTAAAAGCAGATTAGTAGTGGCATTCAACAGCTTAATTATAAGAGACTTACAAAGATATGGAGAGTTTCTGAAGGTAATGAGACCCTGGCAGCTGCTGGCACTTTGGAACAAGCCTTTGTCTATTCCCAATGGACACCAATAACTTACTAGCTGATACCAAAACAATTGCCCAGTTGCAGACATACAATTTGCTTGGACAAATAAACCGAAATTAGGTTGTTGTGTCACGTAAGATGCTTGTAAGAGAGTGTGTGGAGCCTGAGGAGAAATGAGAGTCAATCAGTCCCTCTGGAAAGAGGAGCACAGCTGGAAGCAGAGTGAGCCCACAGAAACAGCCAAGAAACCAGATAAATACATGACAGCATGAACTGCATCTTAGCTGTAGATTGCAGACACTTGATTTTATGGCCTCAGTATTTCCCAGCCCAGCACATCCTTTTATGAGGGTTTTCTCTGTCTTTTACCATGTTGCACTAAAAGTGGAGGTTTTTTGCTTTTTCACTGCAAATATCTCTCTTTTACTTAAGCAAAAATAACTGACTCGATTGCAGAAAATGTGTGTGTCAATTTCTGTGTTACAGCACGAAATCAGGGCAGACAATCCTAATGGTCCCCCAGATTTGCCTGCACTGCCCCCATTATGATCAATCACCTGGCCTCTCATGCCATGTGGATTGGGGATTGCACAGTGGGGATTTTCCAGCAGCAGCCCTGTCCCTTCTGATCTCCAAATGGATGCTTCTCACTCTCCCAGGCTGACACATGGAGACAGTTGGTGCTTGGAACAGAGTAATCCAGATCTCCTCACTCCCACACCCCTGCTGTGGTGCCGTCCCTCCGGCAGAGCAGAGCCACAGGCAGCAGAGCAAACACATGGATCAGCTCTTCTGGCTCCAGAGAGCTGGTGGTTCCTCCTGGCTGCACAGGCTTAGAAAAGACAGAGAGAATTTTTCACTATGAATTATTTAAAATGAGCCTTTTTGACCTCATTTTCTATATGCATCTCCTAGCAGAAAGTTGAAGCTAAAGTCATTTGTCACAGCTGAGTGTAAATCCAAGGGGAGCAGATGGGGGTTTCCCTGCCACGTAGCCATGCAGGCAATGTGTGCATGAAAATGGACTGCCTGGGATGAGACTCCACAAAACAAAATGGAGCTGCAGCTAAATGTTTCAAAATCAAACTCCTAATTTTACTGGTGGGACTTTATTCTCCTGTAAACCACATCCAGGTTTTGGTCAGCCTGGAGGCAATGTCTTCATCAATTAATTCAACATCTTCACTGATTTTTTTTTCACTTTGAAAAAAATTGTTGTCCAATAAAGTGGTTTTCTTTCTGGGATGTGCTGGTAATGGCTTTGTAGCATACTGTGGAAAAGGCTGAGGAATTTTCTGGGGCTCAGTAAGAGTGTGGAAGATTCTCTGTCATTTGAAATCTTTACACGCAGCTTAGTGGCTTCTTGTGCTGTCATGCATTTACAGACTTGGTGAAGGAATTATTATCATATAATCAGTGGGTTCCTAATGGTGACAGAATAGCTTTCTCTCTTCCAGGGAAGCCCCTTTTAGCTTTCATTGCTGTGCAGAACTGCAGAGCCTGCCAAGGAGCAGGATCGATTCCTGCACTTTGGGCAGATCAGGGCTGGGTTTGTTGTGCAAATAACAGCCCAGCAGCAGCACTGCAGGCACCAGGAGCAGAGTGAGACTCAGGTCTGTGTCAGGTGTTTGCATTTATTCATTCTGCCTGCTGTTTGCAGTGCAGCATGGTGAGCTGCCTGAGTCTCCACACACGTTTTCCATACGAGCTCTTTGCACTCTGGGGACTTGCGGCTGTCAGCTCTCAATGGAGCATGCCCTTGGAAAGGCTGGCACGAGCTCTCAAAGATGAATTATTTAGACAGCTTCACAAACATCTCAGAGCCAAAGCTAAAGATACATCTGCTTGTCATGGGCAGTCATGAAGCTGTGATGAGAGCAGAGGGGTTTCCCCGTGCACAGCCCAGCCTGTTGCTCTCTGCTGCAGTGCTGCACAGCAGGAGGAGCAGGAGCAGTAGGAAAGGGAATGCTTTACCCATAGCAGGGGTTTGCTTTTCCTCTAGGCTGTATCACAACAGGAGCATCAGCTGAATCGAAATGTCACACTCTCAGACCTGGGTTTTGCTGAGTTTCTGGCTGGTCAAGTGCAGGACTGGTTGGTACTGGGAGCTGTCACTGGTGCCACCCCTAAGGCAGTTTGCATGTACAGGCAATGTATTTAATCTGAAAATAGACTCTGCTGGGGTTTGCAGCAGTGTAAGCCCTGCCTTGAGCCAATGCAGATGACTGCATTATAGATTTTTCACTGATGTGGTCACATTGTAGGGAGTTTCCTCAATGCAAACACAGCCCTAATGCCTTAGGCAAATAATGAAGCATCCTGTTCTCCTTTAGCTGTCAGAATGACAGGGTGCTGCCTGTCTGCCTTGGGTGATGAACAATACCTTATCATTTTAGCTTTAGCTTCCAAAGAACGTGAGGTTACAACAAGAATTTCCTTTAGGTTGAATTCCTCTGTTCTGGGTAGCTGTGAGATTTCTGATACCTTTCTCTGAACTCTCCTGTGGGAGATGAGATGCTGCAACTGAGGAGACCTAAGGTTGAGCTGAACTGGCAGTTCCTCCCCTCCTGCTGGTCTGGGGATTAATTAATATTTTTATGCTACGTGCAGTTGTGCAGTGGAAAAGCAAAATGATTAGTGATTCATCACTAAGCTTGTTTTAAAGATATTTCTTGGTGCAAAACCTCTTTTTGACTGCTCAGTGCTGTATTTTGAACTGCTATGAAGCCTGTCTGGAGAACTGTAGTAGTGCTAGTAATAATAATGGTAATAATAATTTCCAGCTCTTGTATAACCCCCCTTTGTAAGATTTCTGGAAGTGCTTTTACAAGGAGAATAATGTGTTAACAGAAAGAAAAAAATATTTTCTTTGGATCCTTTGAAGCTCATGTGATGCAGGTAGGAGTGAGTGGAAGTGGATTTTTTAGGCTTTGTATCCTGGCAGGCACCACCTCTGGGGACACCAGCTGTTGTAGGTTACTCCTAGAAATTGAAATGAGGTGTCTGAATTGCTGGTACAGTGGGTTTGGGCTGTTTGTGCAGGCTGCAGTGGGAAACTGGGGAAAAGAATTATAGATGCCTCACCTGCAGGTTTTGGGAAAAGAACAACAGCCCCTGCACATCTCAGTCTCTCTGCCCCAGTTTTCTTCTCTTTTGCCTGGGTTCTTCCATAGCTTCAGTAATTAACATCCTGGGTGGGAGGCATTAAGTAGAGCAATGATGACTCTGATGCCTGACTCAGTTTGACATTGAGTGTCAGGAAATGGTGTATTTTCATTGGGAAACAATGAAATCTAAGTCAAAGTTAGTCTTAGGTAGGAAACTTTAAGACCATGTCTCCACCAGTGCAGGGACTCAGGGTTTAGCCCTGCCAGTGCTCCTGGACTGAAAAGGGCAGTAGATTTCAGGAGCTTTTTCAGACTAGCAAAATACCAGAGAAAGAATCAGGCCTACTCCTCATTTCAGGGATAGAAGCTTTATCCCATGGACAGGTACCTTCAGAGCAGAGATCCTGAGTGAAAATAGCTTCAGACAGAAAAAGGGCCATTAGGCAAGGGAAAAGGGGCACAGATGGACAAGCACAGGAGGAGTGCTTGGATCCACATTGTTCCCACGCCTCACTGGGACTGTTAAAATGGCCCAGTGTCTGTCCCAAAGAGGATTACCTGAGCTGGTGGCTCCCTGAAGGACAATCAGGACCTTCTGGACATGAATCAAAGTTAATTCAGAGGTCAATCTTCTGGAGAAATGTAATGCTGAAAGGCAAGAAGATTGAATTCCCCATGCTGGGACTAAGATACCGAAATTCTTCTAGGGGATATTATTCTGTGTACAATTTGAGAAGAACATCTGAATTCAGGTTTTAGTTAGATTTTCAGTTTTTCAGTTTTGTTCAGTGAATGTTGTGTATTAAATGCTGTGTACAGGCTCCAATGCACCGTGAGTCAGCATTGCCAACAGGTGTGCTGCAGGGTTCATGTGCTGGTCTCACGGATTTTTAAGAGCTGTTGCTTCTCACAGGAGCAGCACATTCTGGTGAGATACATTTCCTGCCTGATCACAGAGAAAAAGAGGAGAAGATTTGAGGATTCTAATTTAATGGGAAGATAAATGGTTTATGGCTAGAATCTTAGAGCTTCTTTCGTATTCAGACACAAATACATATGCTTCTCTTGCTGTTGAAACAAAAGATGAAATAGTTGCTGGGAAGATTGAATATGTTATTTTCAAAACCATTTTGTTTTGATGTTTTGAGGAGCAGGGAGTGTACATTTAAGAATGGTTTAATTTTGTTAGAGAATACTTTTGTTTGTTTGATCTTGCTTTTTTTTATTAGGTTATTAAGAATCTTTTGTTATGCATTATTTAAACAGATAAGAAGATACAATTCTTGCTCCAGGGTATTTTCTATCCTCACAACTAAAGGCTTTACAGCTAAAGAAACTACAATTAACAAGACAGACAAATGAGGAAAGGAAAATATTATTATCTCCAGTCCTGAGGTGGGTAGCAAATTACAAGGAGATTAAAGATTTAGGTTAGCAAAACTCTTAAATGCATATATCATGCCTAGATCCAGTCCATAAAGGAAATGAGGGTGTCTAAGTCTTGTTGATCTTGGGTGGTTTCTTAAAAGATCCATGGAATCCAAATAGCACAAACAGTCAGACATGAATTTGTTAGTTAATGATATGCTTTTGGACATTTGAACTTTATTATGCAGCCTGGGATTAAGCACATACTTAAAATGAGACTGGATTGGGTTAGACCTTTGGGCAGGGATTAGATGGGATTAGATCTTCATGGAAGATTTCAGGTTCTGATGCTATTTTTGATGGTGACAGTGTGAGTGGTTCTTCTAGGACCTCCTATTGTCTTGTCTCATCTGCCAATATGGACAATTTTCCATCTCAGTAATGTCTTTATCCTGCTCTAACACTTCCTGCTACTCCTTTGTCCACAGGAGATGCAGTTTCATGCTTTTGAGATTTGCTTCAATGTGACTTTAAAATCACTATTGATACAGATAATTCCCTTTTCAGGATAAAATAATCCCTTGTAGTCTCTTGGCCAAGCAGCTGAAGGGTAGGTCAGGCATACTGATTTTTTCAGTTGGTCAATCCTAGATATGTGTTCTATCTACTCTCTTCTTTCAAATACTTTAAATCTCTCTGAATGTGGTTTAGAAAAGGCTGTGTTATTTTCTTTTGCATCCATCAAAAGACAAAATTTCCCCTGGATGCTTTCTGCTCTTGCAGTCAGAGTCTGCATTGAATTCTGCCTTTGTTGTTAGGTCTGTAGATTTATTTTCCAAGCTTTTATCGGGTATGCAAGGGATATATCAGCTGCACAACCTCTGCTGTGGCCCTGGCTGAGTCATTCCTGCATTCACACACAGTCTCTGTCCTGCTGTGCATTGATAATATCAGTGCTCATTGATGACCACTGCTGGGGCCCCTGGATCTCTGTCGTCTTGGTGCTGTCCCACTCCCCTTTCAGGCCCTGCACAGAAAATCTGAATTTTCCTCTCCCCTGTGCACTTTGGGGGCTGACCTCTGATGAATTTTCTCCTTCTCCAGGACCTGCAGTGGTGCCTAGTGGGACCCATATCTGGACAGATGATGGGAGGAGATGTTGGCATCACTCAGAGGTCACTGGGTGGTGCTGCTGGAGTGGGGGAAGTGCTCCCCACCTTGGAGGCACCTCCTGGACCTTTGCCATGTGCTATGCTTCTCTCCTACCTCCATCCAGCACATTTCTCTTGAGGCCTTTCCCTTGCATGCTGGGGACAGCTGGCAGATGGCAAAGCACTTCTGCCTGTTCTGTGGGGTATGGGGCCATCCATGGTCTCACCATGTTACATCTTTAAGGTCAGTGTGTTCGTAGGTTCAGTGTCAGTGGTGACCAATGGCTTTTAAGGTCAGATCGAGTTGGTTGATTTTGTCTATCATGTAGAGGATTTGTAAGGACGGTAGGGCAAGCATGACTATAACTATGGCTGGGAGAATCATTCAGACGAGTTAGATTACTTGTGCATCAGCTGTGCTTGATGATAGTTTTCCTGTGAGTGTGTGGGTTAATAGGTAGAGGGCTAGGCTGCAGTTTGCTAGTGCAACCATTAGGGCGTGGTCGTGGAATCCTATTACTTCTTCTATGATGGGTGAGGAAGCGTCTTGGAAGTTAAGTTGTGAATGGCTGGCCACGTTTGGGTAGAGATGTGCTGGGCTTTCACCTGCAATTTAGTCTTGACAAGGCTATGTAATTATTTTACTAACATCTCTTTATGAGAAAGAAGCATAAGTGGTCTATGCCGTTGGCTTGAAACCAAGGAGTAGAACCAAATATGGGGGTTCTACTCCTTCCTTTCTTGGACTTGGACGAAGGCGGGTTCTTCGAAGGTGTGGAATGGGGGTGGGCAGCCATGGATTCATTCGACGTTAGTGCTGGTTAGTTCTGGCTGTAAGACTTTACGTTTTTATGCAAAGGCTTCTCAGATGATGAAAACTAGTATGATTACGGCTGTTAAGGAGATAAGTGATCCAACTGAGGAGATGGTGTTTCATAGTGTGCAGGCATCTGGGTAGTCTGAGTATCGTCCTGCAAGGATGTGAAGTGCAGGCCTTGTTTGGAGAGGAGGGAGCAGTTGTGGGAGCCCTGTGCTCTGTGTTTGACCTGTAAAGGTCTGTGGGACAGAAGGGTTTCATTTTCTGCTTGACCTGAGGCACAAATGAGGTCTGTCCCAGCCTGGCAGTGCCCTGCTGATGCACACACCCCTCACAATCCCTCCTGGGCTCACTTTGAGGGCTGCAGCTCTTGCTTGAGCTCCACACTTGTGCACTCCTTGGTGTGGCTGCCTCTGCTGCTCTCAGTTAAGCTCCTGCTGGCAGTGACAGTTCCCAGATTGCTTTTTAGCCCAGAGAAATACACTCCTGAGCACATCCCCTGCAATATTGCCTCAGGAGGCAGATCCCAGCAATCTTCCCAGCTTTGCCTTTTGAATACCTTGATTTTTTATCCTTATAGTCCTCCAACATCAGCATGGGGCTTGGGCTTGGGCTTGTGGCCACTCTTTTAAGATCATCTCTAAGTTTTCACAGCTTTTATCTCCTTTCCAGAGCTATAATCAATTCCTGAAGATGGAGTAAGTAAGTGAAGAAAGTTAATTTCAATGTGTCCTTCCCAATAACCTCATTTGCACGAAAATAGCTCAGATATTGTCATTAATCATTCCTTTATGCAATCACTTGGACAGCTGACTTTCTTCTGTTTTCCTAGTCAACAGTTTTATAACAGACTGCTCAGCTGAGCAGCCTGGGGCAGGATGAGGAGGGGAGAATGGGGAAGGAGGTACCTTGTTGCTAAATCACAGCTAATTTGTTCTGCTCTATGAAGGGCAGGATGGTGAAGGGGTTGGCTAAAACTTCTCCCTCCTGTAGCTCTCCAGTGAAAGCTCTTTGCTTGATAATGAGCATTTCCTACCTGCAGATCAGACACCTGAGCAAATATTTTAACAGCCCTGGAGGGTTTAATAGAATCCCAGAATAGTTTGTGTTGGATGTGACCTTGAAGATCACCTGGTTCCAGCCCTCCTGCCATAGACAGGGACACATTCCACTATGGAATACTGTGGGTGGGAAGAGGCTTGAAAGGCATCAAAACTCACTCCTGACTCCACACAGGTGAACACAAAAGTTACACCAAGTATCTAAGGGTGTTGTCCAAATGCTTTTTGAA
>WBNQ01033033.1:0-20225 GCA_013401375.1 Spizella passerina | reverse complement strand
AGAGAGAGAGAGAACAATCATTAAATGATAATCAGTTTAGGGGAAATACATTAAAGAGTAGTTATGATGTTCCTGATCTTGCTTTTCTTAGGTCTCCTACGTGGGATGGGGAAATGACTCTGGCTTTTGCTTGGTGTAGAGGAATATAAGTTACTCTAATACCTTTCTTTAATGACTGGTACTCAGGAAGCAACTTCCCAGTCTTGCAGGGCCATATTTGCAGAGTGCTAAAGTGTCCCTTGGGATGTTGCTAATAGAAAATGAAATGTGCCTGCTTTGTAGGAACGCCTGTAATGTTCTTTTCCCACTTTGCCTCTCTCTGATCTGTGCGGGGAAAATATCGAAACGTACCAGCATCCTGCTGGCTTAAGTGCTTCAAAGAACAGCAGGTTTTTGTGTGTTTCAGTAGCCTGGCTGCTCATTAAGGAGGCAGGAGGCTCCATGGAGGAGAACAACATGGATTGCTGTCCTCTGGAATCAAACCTGCCGGGGCTGATTGTAGGTCTGCTAGCGTTGGTGTGCTGCAGGTTTGGTACAGACTGGGCTGTGCTCAATACAGACCCTGAAAAGCCTGAGTTAATCACTTCAGCTGGTTGTTACAGGACTGCTTTCCTGTCTGCGTGGGGAGAGAGTTCAGAATGGTTGAATTCAGAATGGAGAATTCAGAATGGTTGAATGTGAGTGAGTTTAGAGACTGGGCTTCAGGATGGATCTAGAACTCAGTGGCTGTTGGGCTGCGCCTCTCAGTGAGTGTTGCAGCAGGTAGAAAGCTACAGGACAACTGATATTCTTTATTTATCATTTCACAAATAACAGTTTGGTCTCTGGTTTCCAAATTTGGGATTTGCTTCATTTTATGATGCTGCTCCATTGATAAAGGCAAAGTAGTTGGGGCAGAAGGTTCTGTGGTGGTTTCTGTAGGTTACCAGTGGTTGTAGGCAGAGTTTAAGGAGAGAAGCTAAAGTTACCAAGATTGGGAGTATGTAAAGATTGGGAGTATGTAAGATTGGGTTCTGTGTAAATATCTAATAGTGAAGCTTGTATGAATGATGATACTGATTAGAAAATCAGTATAGAAGTACTTTGTGTTTGTTCGTTGCACTGGCACTGGAGATGTGTGCAGAATTCAGCTTGTAATTCACTATTGTGCCTTTCTAGATGGAAATATAACTTTGAGTTGTGCTAGCGAGATGCTTTTCTTCTGTATAGATAATTTTCAGCTCATTTTTCTGGTATTGTTATAAAAATTGAACTTGAATTGATCTCTGAGCCAATACCCTGTGTTACATTAATTGTTAATAGTGTGTCTCTCTGTTTCCTGTCACCCAGGGCTGTTAACATAAATGCCTCTAACCGGTGCCTCGAGCTTGTGTTCAAGGTCAGGCCCGGGCTGTTGACGCCTCCTGTGCCTTGGCTTGCCAAATCCAGCCCTGTGCAGGTGGGGTAGCCGAGCTCAGGCTCGGACAGGTCCCCACTGGCAGTGGGAGTGCAGCTGGGTGAAACCAGAGCCAGCCCAGGCCTGGCTGCAGCTCCACCTTGGAGGCTCCCCTTATCTGTGTTCTGTGCTGGAGGTGGCTGGGGGAGGTTTGAAGGAGTCGCAGACACACTCTTGTTTTGTTGTTGTGATCCATACAAATTGTTTGCAAAGCACAGTTTTCCTTCCACCATCAGAAGTAGAGCTCCCTGAGCTGTCTGGAGTAATTAGCTGAAATTTGTGTGTGAGATCTCTACAGTTTCCTTCCACCCTGTTCTTGTTCCTTCCTTTCCTTCCACCCTGCTCCTGTTCCTTCTTTTCCTTCCTCTCTGCTCCTTCTCCTGTCTTTTCTTTCACCCTCTTCCTACCTTTTCTTCCACCCTTTTCCCTCCATTCCTTCCACCCTGCTCCTTCTCCTTCCTTTCCTTCTACCCTGCTCCTTCTCCTTCTTTTCCTTCTACCCTGCTCCTTCTCCTGCCTTTCCTTCCACCCTGCTCCTTCCTTTCCTTCCACCCTGCTCCTGTCTTTCCTTCCACCCTGCTCCTGCCTTTTTTCCCAGAGCTGTTTTACCACGTTGTTTGCAGTGCCTGAGCCTCTCATGTCACCATACAATAAATCCTAAATGGTCGTGAGGTCCAGGAGAGTTTGGAGGGTGGCCCAGGCAGGAGAAGGTCCCTGTGCTGTTTCTGCAGGCTTGGGACAGGCCTGGCTCTTGGAGGCTTTTTTGTTTCTCAGAATGCAGCACTCAGTGAACAATACTCATACAAATTAAGTAATAAATTATTGTTTTGAAAGTTCAAAGCTGCTTATGAGTTTAAAACCGTGCCAGACACCTAGTTAGAGATGTTTTATGTTCACCCTACCAGACAGAAATCTGAAGACTCCCTTGCCTTGTTTGCTTTTCAGTATTGCAGGAGTTATGGCCAATTTTGAGAGCTGGAGTTTTAGAACAAATCACTAAAATTCATGGTAGAGTCTGGGGGTCATGGCTAAAATTCAGCAGCCAGACACTGATTTAATTTCTCTCCTGTATAACCTCATAGAGACTCCCCTGCCCTTCTGGAGATGTCACTTACATAATGTGATGGCTTCTACAATCCACCTGGGAGTTTTCATTATTTAAAAGCAGAAACCCAGGCAGAGCCAGCTCCCTACTTCTGTTGGATGGGTTTGAGTTTTGCCACCAAGAAATGCTACAACAGACCTGGTACCCCTGCTAGGGAAAAATACCAGCATGAGGGACAGGGTACTAATGATGGCTGGGATGTTCTTTTACATTTTTATCTTTATTCTCCCAAATCATATTAATTTCTAGACTTAACATCAATTTAGTAGTTTCTGAACCTTTGCAAGGGCAATGGTCTTTTCAGAGCTTTGCTAGAACAACGACATTTTAAGAATCTTAATAGAGAATCGTATAATCTTATTACAACTGCTCCTGTTTAAATCACTTCCTTGTACTTAAATAACAATCTGTCACCAGCTATTTCTTGATTGTAGTTTTTGTCAGTTGCAATTTATCCCCCTCCCTGGTTTGGTTAAGTTTTTTTCCCCCCTGATTGTGCAACCTTTAGGTTGGCAAAGCTCCTTCTTTCTCACACAGTTCCTCTGAGTCCACTGGGAGTAATCGCATGAGTAAATTGCTCACTGGTGTAAGAGCTGTGCAGTTCATGAGTGAAACCTTTGTGGGACAAACCCCTCTGAAAGAACTGATACAGACAGTTCTGATATTCCTCAGGGAGAGACCAAACAAAATCTTTTTAAAGGTAACTTCCTCCCCTGAGGTGGCAGCACAAAGAATCCCTCAGACTCATTTCCCTCTAGGTGGGAATTCTGTTCCCAGGAGGTTCCTCATGGGGATGAACACACCCCAAGCATCACCTCAGTTTTATCATTCTGATTTTTATTTATTTCTTTCCTTTTAGTGATGAGGATTTCTTCAGCCAAATCTGTTGACCCAATTGCTGCTGAAGCTGCTTTTCTACTGACTTTCAGCTCTGTTTGGACAGGGATGAGGCTTGTGACAACAGCAGTAAGGCAGAGATGTTTGCTCTAACCTATGAAATCAGCCAGAATTGAAGATCATTAATTAATCCTTATCTGCAGAGCTGTTCTAACATGCCTGTTCTCTGGTGGGGATGGTCAAGCACAGTGTGCTCTGCCACGTGCTGCACGTAAAGGAAAGCACTGCAATTGCTAGATGAAAAACAGAACTTGACCATTTTTAATTATTCACTTAATTAATCAGAGAAACACCCTCCCATTTTGTGCCATTGCTGGATTGTGACTGCTAATGTCTGGTTAGAGGTTCCTGATTACCCTCAATATTCACATCCAGGGAAGATCTGATGCATCTTTAAAATGCCCCTGCCCAGGTATTTAATTATTTGATGAAAACCCCTTGCTCTAATGACCACTGGAAAGCACAACCTCCCCTCTGTTGTATTATCTAATGAAATATTTGCCTTCTGAGCCCATCCTGCCTTATTGCAGGGGTTTGATTGCTTCTTGCAGTGTTCTGCTGCTTGCAGTGATTTTTTTTTGAAGGATGGAATGCTTATTACCTATGAGAAGTGTTACTATATTTTGCTGCTGTTGTTGAGCAGAGTTCATGAAGTTAAACTTTGTCTACCAATTTAGAAGAGTTTCTCAGAAAGTCAAGATAATGCCTCTGTTGGAATGTTTTCAGATAAACAGCATAGGTGACACAGACTGCTTTTCTTAGGAGTATACAAATACAGATCAGAAATCAATATTTAGTACTGTAATTTTTGAGAATATTTTCAATTTGTGCATATTTTTAAGGCAGAAATTTCTATCTGCTACTCAGAAGAACAGCATGACTGTCCTTGCACCAGGCTATGATTGTGGTATTTCATACTTTTTCAGCAAAGCTGCTGCTTTCTGAAGATTTTATTGGTACTTGGGTGACTCCTCTGAAATATATTGATGTTTATATGTTTACTGGTTCTCTTGGGAAGCTTTAATAAGGAAGTAAAATACAAGAATGTTTATAATTGGTCTGACTTGGCTTTCAGAATTCTTGTAGAGAAGCTGAAGTATAAAAGCTCCAGTACAGCAAAATCACTTTTAAACTGGTTTATTGCAGAGAAGCACTGAGGTAAATCATCAAAGGATTTTTTAGTCTGCAAAACTGCTTAAGTGTTGTGTTTAAAATTTACAAATCGCTGCCCCCTTTGTGAGCCAGACTGAAATGTCTGGCTCTTTTTAACGTTTGACTACCTAGTGAATAATCTCCTTTTGCCTGGCCTGCTGCTTTAAACACACTGAGTGCTGCAATTGCCATTTTGGTGTCTGTCTGCCAGCCAATAGTGCCTGTGTATATTTAATTTCATCAGAACACAACCATAGGATGCCTCCAGGAGTATTTACACGGACTTTAAAAGTCAGGACGTGTTTTATGGCTGGGGATTTGGAATTTTGAGGAGTGCTCTGCTGAAATGGTGAGGAGTGAGGAGCAGCAGGAGTTTTGTAGCTTATCTGTATTATTCTGGTTTTAATTTGCTTTATGGGGGGGTTGTTCTGCAGGAGATGCAGAGTGTGAGCACATCTTTACTCTGAGGGGTGAGGGACCTGTTGGTCTGGGGGGATCCCTGCTTTTTGGTGCTGTTTGCTTTCAGGTGTGAGTGCAGGAAACACGCTCCAACATCCTGAATGCAGGAACACTTTTGTTCTCTGTGCTCTGTGCAAAATTGTGTCTGGATGCTTTGGCTTCCAGCCAGGCTTTTAATCTCTGCTTTTTTGTGTCAGCTTGGATAGTGTATATAATGCTATAGTGCCTTTTCCTGTCCCTGGAAATGCTGATTTTGAGTTTTATTTTAAGAAGGGTTTTCTTTTTCTTATTTAGAAGAAAAATAAACTTTAAAAGGAGGAGGAAAGTCTGTGCTGGTTTGTTTTTTTTTTTTCTTTTTTGTTTCTTGTTGTAGTTTATGCTTTACAGAAAGGCCTGAAATGTTCTGTCAAAGCTTTATCCCTTGTCTCACAAATTCAAAATTTAGAAACGGGTCAGGGCAAGGTGGGGAGGGGTCTCAAGGTAATTTGGAGTGAGACAAGGGGAAAATTAAAAACACATTCAGTGCCCATTATTAATGTATGAAATGGATGTGCCTTTAGATGCCACAAGGCTTCTTCTTCCATCCAGCTTGACCAGTCTTTTGTCAAAACTCCTGTTTTAACTATTTAAATAAAATCCAGTGACTTTGGCGTTCTCTCCCTCCATGGGAAAGCCGAGTACAAGAGAATTTAGCCCTGCCTACCTCTTCCATGCTAAACAGATGCAAATCAGAGCCCCCTCCCTCCAGTTGCCTGCTCTCTCCTCCTGGGTTTCATTGTTTTGATGAAAGCTGTTCTGGTGCCAACTCCCAGCCCAGAGGGCAGGTGAGAGGAATTAAAAAAATCCCAGATTCCAGCTCGGTGATTAACATTTCGTTTGGAGCTTGTAATGTCATCCTTGCACACAAAACAGAGTCACAGCAGCTTCACAGAGCAGAGGTTTGTCAGAAAGGCAAACATCAAAGTGGCAAGAAAAGAGGAGTTTATTTAAAATATCGCAGAAAGACTTAAAACATTCGTGCTCACCTATGTGAGCTATTAAAAATTAAAGAAGAGCCTTTGAAGGCAAGCATTAAAGATTTAATAGTATTAATTGAATGAAGCCGTGGGAGTTGAGGATGTGCAGACACATGTGTGAGTGCATGTTCTGTGTTCAGGCAGCAGAGGAGACCTCAGTTGGCTGTGCTTGCTCTGGAAGGGCCACCTTAACAAACCCTAATTATTCTGGGGTTAATTAGAGGCACCATTAGAGCTGGGAGTGTAAACACAAGGAGGGGACTTGGAGAGAAGGAAAAGTGCAGAGCCCACCAGCCTTGGCATCCCTGGGCAAGGCAAAGCAGGCAGGGTCCTTTCCAATCTACATTTAAGGATAATTTTGTTTCTATCATTAAGGCTGATTTTTTTTTCAAGAATAGATTCCTTTTCCTTTGTTGTGAGAGCAGTAACTTAATACTGTTGTACTCCACAGGTATGGGCTGTTTTTGGCAGCTGAACTTCCATGTTACTTGATAATTATTTTCTTTTAAGACTGGCTGATTTTGGGAGCTTTTTAGCTTTTCTTATGCTTAGAACTTTCACTGTTAGGAAAACTTCTTGATATAAAAATAAAATCACAGTTCAGCGTGGTGTGGAGGGGATTTTGTTGTTTTTTTTTTCTTTGCAAATTAAATACTCAATTTAAGGCTTAACATATTTGCACTATACATTAAAAAGCAGGGAAAAAACAAATCTTTATAGAATTTCTAGAAGGATGGAGCACTGAAAGCTCCTTGCAAGCCTGCAGGTGGCTTGGCAAAGGAGGGACATGTCCAGGGGGAGCAGCTCCAGGAGGATTTGAGCTCTGGGAATCCTGGTGTGGAGAGGCAGCACCAGCCCCATGCAGAGGGATACCAGAGCTGAGGGAGGTCTCCATAAATTCATTTTTCCTTCTTCAGGGAGGGGAGGCTTGGGTGAGCCCTTCCTGCTGCAGATGTAGTTACCAAATGATTCAGCACAGTGCCCACGGATTGGAGCAATATTGATGAATTCATTACTGCTCTCTGATGGATGTTAATGGGCCAGAATTTCTTCTGTGCATTTGGGCTAGGTGGAAAGCTCTTGGAAAAAAATTAATGAGAAAATGGCTGAGTTTTTAAGCCACTTTTGTGTTCTGCTTTAAATGGGAATGTTTTTAATGACTTGCATGAAAACAATGGTCAAAACAATAATCACCAGGCAGCTCTGGGAGGGACAGGGAGGAGCAGAGCTACACCAGGGATTTCTTGCATTTTATTCAACGTATCCCAAACCACAATCACTGCTTTGGAAGCAGAGGTAGGTATTGCCTTCTCCATGTGGGTTCCTTAGGAGATCTCTGGAGTCCCAAGGCCATGATCCAGTTGCTGCTCACAGGGGATCAGAGCTGAGGAGTAGAAGATGTTCTCTGCAAGAGCTGACTGGAAGAAAATGACCTTTAGTGAAGGAACAGGCACAGATGCTTTTGAGTAACAAGTCTTTGTCATCCTCTTTGAAACGAACAAGCTGCCTCCCACTCAAATAATTTTCCGTCTAAATATCCAGAATAGATAAAAGAGTAGGTAGAGTTTTACTGCTGGAGGATGGATTCAGAAAACTTGAGGAATTGTTATGCTGACAGCTGAAAATTTCTGTATATCTGCATAGGACAATGTGGGATTCACTGGCATTTTCAAACCAGTTTATTTTTTCTTAATTCCACAAAAATCAACAAAATCATAATACAATAATAACAAATATTTTATTTATTACAACAAGGATGACTCTTTTTTGGGCATGAATGAAGGAATTGGAAAGTTTGAAGTAGAAAAATGAGGCAAAATCCTTATGTCAAATGTGCTCATATTTCAAAAAAGTCTTTTAAGTGATTCACTTCCATCAAAGCTGAACTTAAAAGTACAGCTCAGAATCAGGAACTGGGGCACCACAGAAGTTGACCAAAGAGAATTATTTTTATATTATTCAATATTCTTGAGTTCTGTTTCCTGGGAGCCAGAATCCAGTGTAGATCCAGGCTGCTGGTGGCACAGCTGGGACCTCTGCTCTGGAATTGCTGCTGCCAGGGGGGTGGTGCTGGACAGGTTAGACAGGTCTGAGAGGAAGAGGGAGAGAGGTGGGTTGGTTTGGGAGGGATTTTGGAGACTGTGGTGTGTGCAGTGTGAAAAGATAGGAGGGAGATTGGAGGAGTCAGAGGAAAGCTGAACATTTGGTGTTGCAGGACAGACCTAAAATCGGGGTGGGAAAAGGGCAGGGCTAAGATTTTATGAAATTTGTTAATTAGGAGAGTGAAGGACCACATTTCCTCCTGGAATGTGGAATTGCTTTGTCCCTGGGCAGGAAAAGGAGATTTCCCAGACCCCCAGCCTGCAGTCCTTGCTGTCACCTGCTGAGCCAGGTCCCAAAGCTGAACCACCTCCAGTTTGAGCTCCCCAGGTGCAGCTCGGCCCTGTGAGCTGTAACTGGAGACTGCTGGTGAAATGCCTGCTGCTCCCCTTGTTTGGGGTGTTCTGTGGANCATTTTATTCAACGTATCCCAAACCACAATCACTGCTTTGGAAGCAGAGGTAGGTATTGCCTTCTCCATGTGGGTTCCTTAGGAGATCTCTGGAGTCCCAAGGCCATGATCCAGTTGCTGCTCACAGGGGATCAGAGCTGAGGAGTAGAAGATGTTCTCTGCAAGAGCTGACTGGAAGAAAATGACCTTTAATGAAGGAACAGGCACAGATGCTTTTGAGTAACAAGTCTTTGTCATCCTCTTTGAAACGAACAAGCTGCCTCCCACTCAAATAATTTTCCGTCTAAATATCCAGAATAGATAAAAGAGTAGGTAGAGTTTTACTGCTGGAGGATGGATTCAGAAAACTTGAGGAATTGTTATGCTGACAGCTGAAAATTTCTGTATATCTGCATAGGAGAATGTGGGATTCATGGGCATTTTCAAACCAGTTTATTTTTTCTTAATTCCACAAAAATCAACAAAATCATAATACAATAATAACAAATATTTTATTTATTACAACAAGGATGACTCTTTTTTGGGCATGAATGAAGGAATTGGAAAGTTTGAAGTAGAAAAATGAGGCAAAATCCTTATGTCAAATGTGCTCATATTTCAAAAAAGTCTTTTAAGTGATTCACTTCCATCAAAGCTGAACTTAAAAGTACAGCTCAGAATCAGGAACTGGGGCACCACAGAAGTTGACCAAAGAGAATTATTTTTATATTATTCAATATTCTTGAGTTCTGTTTCCTGGGAGCCAGAATCCAGTGTAGATCCAGGCTGCTGGTGGCACAGCTGGGACCTCTGCTCTGGAATTGCTGCTGCCAGGGGGGTGGTGCTGGACAGGTTAGACAGGTCTGAGAGGAAGAGGGAGAGAGGTGGGTTGGTTTGGGAGGGATTTTGGAGACTGTGGTGTGTGCAGTGTGAAGAGATAGGAGGGAGATTGGAGGAGTCAGAGGAAAGCTGAACATTTGGTGTTGCAGGACAGACCTAAAATCAGGGTGGGAAAAGGGCAGGGCTAAGATTTTATGAAATTTGTTAATTAGGAGAGTGAAGGACCACATTTCCTCCTGGAATGTGGAATTGCTTTGTCCCTGGGCAGGAAAAGGAGATTTCCCAGACCCCCAGCCTGCAGTCCTTGCTGTCACCTACTGAGCCAAATCCCAAAGCTGAACCATCAACTCCACCTCCAGTCTGAGCTCCCCAGGTGCAGCTCGGCCCTGTGAGCTGTGACTGGAGACTGCTGGTGAAATGCCTGCTGCTCCCCTTGTTTGGGGTGTTCTTTGGAGGAATTAGAGTGCCCTTGGCATTAATTGTGGTGTGTGATAGCCCCAGCCCTGCCTGTCCTGTGTGTGGGGTCGGGCACTGGGGCTGTCCCAGCTGTGGCTCTGCTCTGGGGCAGAGGGGAGAGGCAGCAGCTGGGGAATCCCATCCTCACTTCTCCTCTGAGCAGCACATTCTGCTCTGGAACCCTGAGCTTGGGCCAGAACCTTCCTGCAGGGAGGGTTTTGGGATGTGTTTCCTGCTTTACAATCTTACAGCAATTTATTCCCAGTATCCCACAATAATTTGGGTTGGAAGGGACCTTAAAGCTCATCCAGTGCCACCCCTGCCATGGCAGGGACACTTCCCCTGTCCCAGGCTGCTCCAGGCCCCATCCAGCCTGGCCTGGAACACTCCAGGGATGGAGCAGCCCCAGGTGCTCTGGGAGTCTGTGCCAGAGCTCCCCACCCTCCCAGGGAAGGGTTTTCTCCTCAACTCCAACCTCGTGAGCAGACAGCTCATGCACCTGAATTTCTGAGGTTTAAAGCAATCTGATGTTTGCTCTGATAGCTGAATTAAGACATTGTGGTGACTTTTCAAGATGATTGTGCAAAATCTGGTGGCTGTGAGGGAAGGCACTTGAAATTTTATGCCATGAGTGGACATTGATGAATGTAAGTAGGATATTAAATCAATCTCTGTTTTCTTTGTAGGCTTGTAGTTTGTGCTGGCAGGAAGCACACTTAATTAAAATGGAAAAAATAGTGTTTGGATGTATGGACAGGTATTTCTTGGCATCTTGTACTTCTTGAACAGTCCTTTTCCTTAGAAATCCATGTCATAAAACAAAAGTATTAATCCTTCAGCTTCTACCAGTAGTAACATGGAGAGTTAAAGTGTTTTTCCCCCCTAATCTTTGTCATGGTGAGCATTTGCCTCTGGCCTACTGGGTGTATTAATGTGGTTTCATGTCTGGTGTGTGTAGGAGGATGGGAGAAACTGCACTTGGTGACGTTTGCTTCGTGTTAATAAAAGTGCAAAATCAATTTAGTTAATGAAATCATCAGGTAATTTTAAGTAGCAGGTATCTTCCCAAAATACATCCCCAAAATGTGGAGTCTGATACATGAGCACGCATTTAGGTGAATATGAATTTTAAATATTGCAATTCTGTGGGAAAACACTGGGGCTTAAAGAAGGCAGCTGACATTTGTGTTTTTTGCAGTTCTTCCTGAGTTCAGGCTGATTTCAGCAGGTGCCTGTCGCCCCATAACAGCCTGAGTGACAAGGCTGGACTTTTCTAATTAGTAATAGATTCTGAGGCTCATCCTCTGGCAAGAGTACTGGGTATCCTCTTTCCTTCCAAAAGGAAAATGTGAAAGGAGAGAAGCTCCTACTGCCCTTAATTGAGTTGAAAATACAATTCAGGTATATTGGGTAAGCTGAATTTATTTCAGGTTGTCAAGGCACACATTGGGTGGTCTTTATTTTTTTTTCTACTCAATTTGTGAGAAAACAGATGAAATGCTTTCCTTGAAGCAGGTAATCCCCAGAGAACAAATTCCTTTGGGGAGTCTGGGGGGGGATTTTCACTGCCCTGTTGGTTTAATTTGCATTTGGCATTTCTGCTTCAATGTGTAATGGCCTGACCTCACCCTGGTGTGGAATTCTGCAATATTCTGGTATTCACTGCACACCTGCTGCATGGAGCATGGACTGGGATGTGCCCACGTCAGCCAGTGCCCTTTTCCTGACCCAGAGATGGGATAACTGAGGTGTTTTAAAAACTTTTATTCCATTATCAGTCTCATGAAAAGGGTGAGACAATACAGATGTTATAATTCACACCATCACAATCAGAAGTTAACTATTTCCTAATTACAATACATTATATTGTATTTTGATTAGAACATAAGAGTTTCTTGGTCTATCAGCTTTAACCACCCATGCTGTAGATGCCTTAAAGCCAATAATCTAAAACTACCCCTTGTGGCTCCATCTTTCATTGTTCTGTTTCTTTAAAGTATTTATCTTAAATACCAGTCTTAAATTTAGTCTTAATACTCTCCAAAGTCTTTTAGTTTTTTCTTATCATAGAAAAACCAATCAGCCAATTTAGATTGATCATTAACGTCTTAAACAAAAAAAATTTAAATATTCTTAAAAAATTAATAAAAAAAAGCACATCAAGCCTACAAACATGGCCAGAGTGCAGGTGGCACTGTGGGTGACACCTGACCTGGCTGGACAAGGAGGAATGTGTTATTTTTAAAGAGCTGTTGTCAAAGCTTGTAATCCTAAAATTAGCTCCTGGTGCAGGTCGGATTTGGGTCGTGGTGGTGATCTGCAGGTCTGGCAGAGCTGTCCCCTGTCCCAGCCCTTCAGGGCACATTTACTGCCCCCCTGGCCATGGTTCCAGCTGCAAGGGCCAGGGGGGCTGGGGGGACAGAACCCCACAAAAGCTGGGGGAGCTGGGGGGACAAAACCCCACAAAGGCCAGGGGAGCTGGGGGTGACAAAACCCCACAAGCGCCAATGGAGCTGGGGTGACAAACCCCCACAAGTGCCAATGGAGCTGGGGGAGACAAAACCCCACAAGCGCCAATGGAGCTGGGGTGACAAACCCCCACAAGTGCCAATGGAGCTGGGGGAGACAAAACCCCACAAGCGCCAATGGAGCTGGGGTGACAAACCCCCACAAGTGCCAATGGAGCTGGGGGAGACAAAACCCCACAAGCGCCAATGGAGCTGGGGTGACAAACCCCCACAAGTGCCAATGGAGCTGGGGGAGACAAAACCCCACAAGCGCCAAGCGAGCGGGGGTGACAAAACCCCACAAAAGCCAGGAGATCTGAGGGTGACAAAGTCCTACAGAGGTGGGGATGACAAACTCCACAAGTGCCAATGGAGCTGGGGGTGACAAACCCCCACAAGCGCCAAGCGAGCGGGGGTGACAAAACCCCACAAAAGCCAGGGGAGCTGAGGGTGACAAAGCCCCAGCAAGTCCCAAAAGGCCATGCCCAGGTGGTGCTGCTGTGTGAGGCAGGGCAGGGATTTGCTCCTCGCCCCCCTCCCCATCCACTCTGAGAAATGAGCTCCCCATGGAGCTCAAATCCTGGGAATTTAAGGAGACAAGGAGTAACAAAAGGTGCTATGGGGAAAACAGAACCAGATTTGTGTCTGTAAATCTCTTTTAGAGCTAAAAGTCTGCTCAAGCTGGAGCTCCTTTCCCTCAGTGAGGCTGAGACAGGACTGTAAAACCAGTGCAGAATCAAACCTTGGCACTCATGAATATGCATAAATTTGAAGGAGAATTATCTTTCAGCATTAACTCTTTAAATAAAGAAATAATTTGGCCACCTGCTGTCTGTGAAAGCTGACCTTGTTCTCTCATTTGTAAAAGGGAGTGGAAAGCTTCCAAAACTTTGAATTTTGAACCATTTCCTCTCCTCAGAAATTACACTGAAGACAAGCATTTAAGCTGTGAAAAATGGAGCTGAAACCTTTCATCTGGAGTTAACCCTGTTCTCCAAACCCTTTGCCAATCTGTATTTGTAACTCGTTTCCTAAATAATTTTGAAGCTTGAGGAAGGGCATTGATGGGAATTTCAGGCTCTTCATTTTGCTGTTTTATTCCCATGAATTGCTGTTTTCTCTGCTGTAGAATAGCAAGAGAGAGCTAATAAGTGTTGTGCTTGTTGGCTTTTCTGGGCAGTGCCAAGTGTCTTCTCTCCTCTCAGTGGCCACGATGCACAGTTGCCCCTTTTCCTGTTTGGTTTTGGGATTGCAGTTGAATATTGTATCCCAGGCAGGGGAATGGTACCCTCTGGTCAGCCAGTTGTTCTCTGAGAATAATTTATGAAGAAAGAAAAAAATCAGAGAATTAGTGAAGTTGGAAAATCTGTCTAGCAGTGTGGGTTTAGTATGAGAAAAATGGCTTTTTTTAATGCATTATATTCCTGATTTTTATATGAAGGTTTGTGCTTGGGTTTTTTTCTGATTTCTGAGCTGTTTGTGGAAAATGAGAGTTCCTAAAACGCAGTGGGTTTGGATTTAGACACACAGTGAGCTATCCCAGGAAGATCAGGATGTGAATTTAGTGTCAGGCAATGGGAATCCTTTCTCTTTGCCATAAATGGGAGCTGACTTCTTGTTGGGGTTGGGGTTGTGTGTGCAGGTGTGGTGTTGCTGTCTGTCTGTCAGATTCCTCAGGCAGCACCTGGCAGCAGCTTCTCTGAGCCTGCTCCTCTGCAGATGGGCAGGAATTCCCTGATTGATCCTGGAATCAGGTCCCTGAGCATCTCCTGCCTCTGCCATGGCAGCCTGGTGCAGGGAGAGCAGATCTCTGTGTGTTCCACTCAGAGGGGAGGCAGCAGGGCTGGGATATTTTTATGCAGATACAGATCACAGACTGAGTGAATTAATAACTATTTTCCAAACCTCCCTTCTGATGCATGTGACTTACAGTAAATGTCTAATCTAAGGATATATGTTGTCTGTAATACTGTTAATTAAAATTTTATGCAAATGTCTGCTGAACTCCTGATGTTCAATGTTAATTTCCACACTTGATATTAAAAGCTTTTCATGCATTTCCTGTGCATGCTTAGCTGGGCTGTGCAGATATTTACCTTCAGGCTGATACAAAGGGCATTTTATCAGTGCAGACAAATCCTGGTTGGAGTTTTGCATTCCAGAGGTGTGAATGGATTCTGCTGAAAGCCTGTCTATAGGTGGATTTGTGGGGCTGTTTGCTTTGAACTGACTTTATGAAGGACTTTGTGGCTTGGCCTTGGTTCTGTGTTAGTCTCAGCAAGTTAAAGATGTTTCCTCATGCAGATTTCATGCACTGAGCTTCATCTCTTGTGAGAGAGATGAGGATGAGAGGCAGGAATTCCTTCTGTCTGCACATTGTGTGTAGGAAAGCAGCAGGAGAATTCATGATTTGTGTAATGGAGCTGCTGGAATAGGGAGAAGGGCATGGGGAGTTTCCCTCCAGTTTAGTGCTCCCTCCTGCTAACACAGGTAAGCTTCACCCTCTTGTCTGCACATCTGTTTGCTTTGCCATTTGGAAATACCAGATACCTCAGAATCAGAGAAAATGGCTTGTAAGGACCAAGAGCAAAAATGAGGAAGGCTCCCCAAGACTGAACTGTTTAATTTTCACAGAAATCTGCTCAAGCCTTTTTCCTGCTAACCAGGAACAGCTTTAATCAACTGGTCTCACTCTCTGCTTTCTTTGCAGCTCTGCTGTTAAAAATGCAAACTCACATTTTTGCTGAAGTTGCAAGTGCATTGTGCTTCCTTGTGGTTTGTTGTGAGAAGTTAATTCACTGAAAAAAAAAGAAATCTAAACTTTGTGTGTAAGAATTTGTTAGAATGTGTTAGAAACTCTGCCTCTTTTATGCAGTTGGGATGTTTGGCTTTTTGATCTGTTTGATGATAAAAGAAGTTGTTGTGGTGCTGCAAGATTTGGAATAATGCAGGAGAAAGCTTCCATTGTGTGGTGAGGGAGCAGAGTGAGTAAAGCAGGGACAAAACCAGAGCTCTGGGGTGAGGGTCAGTGCCAGGGCAGGACCCTGAACATTGGTGCAGCTGCCCTGGTGAGGGGAGCAGCAGCTCCATCACCTTTCCATCCTGTCATCCATGCCCTGGGTGCTTATCATGAGCTTTAGAATAAGTTGGTTTTTATGGGCTGTGAGTAGAGGAAGATGAAAACATGTCCATCAAGAAAAGGAAAAAACAACCCTTCATATTTCTCTCATGGAAGGCCTTGGTTTTCAGGACTGAAGATATGAAAGTGAAGAATCCCTCAGCGTTGATGGATTGATGGGTTTGAGTCTATTACAGAACAACAAGTGGAATATTGAATTTCCTGGAAGTGTGTGAATTGCTGGTTTCCCTTTAGCCAGTGTGTTCCCTCCTGTGTTTGCTCTGGGATTGTTTTTTCCAAAGTGCTCCTCCAGACTCAGAAAAGCTTCCAAAGGAGCTCTTCCTTTGGTTTCTTCTCCAAAACCAGGTGCCTGCTTTCCTAGTGGGCTGTAATGGGAGGGAATGAAGGCTCTTTGCTGTGTTTTTTAGACCTTGACAGCTTTGTGTTTTATTTAATCAACTCCAGAAGTGATGCAGGGTTGGGTTGTTCTTACTTGCAAAGCTTAAGAAACTTGGAGTGTTTTCCTGTGCTGTTGTGTAAAAATGGCTGGATTTGGTGCAAGAGAGAGAAAAGGGAAGCAGTTGTGTTGGGAGGGTGGTTAATTCTTCAGGGATTTTTACATGTGAAGTATTAAAATGATTTTTCCAAAAGCCTGTGAAGTTGTTAAGTAAGAAACTTGTCATTGACTGGGGAGATACACACAGGTGAGGAGGCACTTGCTCCTGCAGTGTACTTGTAAAAAGATTTTGGGGAGGCCTCTCATCCCTGGCCTTGAAAGAAATAAAACTTTCATAAGGCAGGAATGTTGTTCATAGATTTGCAGTGGGTTAAAGGACAGGAAATGGGGTTAGGAGTAAATGCTGGTTCTCACAGGGAAGGGCTCTCCCAGCCAAGTGTCCTGCCAGAGATCAGTGCCTTTGCAAATATTCCCTTTAGCAGGTTGGCCTGGAATAATAAGGTGGCTAAATTGAAGCAAATTAATGAAATTTGAATGTAATCTTGAATTGAAAGGAATGATGAAAGATTGAGACCTGCTGGGGGATAAAGTGGCAGGTGAAATGAATGCACAGGGAGAAGAACTGTGTGTATCCCAAGAAATGGGAGTTTAATCTGTGCCTGGAAATGGCCCTGCAGTAATTTGAGGAATTATAACAATGTCAGGTTTGAAATCTGTGCTGTCCTTGTTCCCAGTGTCTCTGGGAGGGGTGAGGGTGGTTCTTGGAGTGTTTGGAGGAGCATTAAAGGACATCTGGATGGGCATCTCTGTGAGCATGGCCAGCTCAGTTCAGAGTCCCTGCTCAGTGTTTGTGCTCCCAGGGCTGCTCTGTGTTCATGGAATGGCCAATCTGCCAGTTTGCTCAAGTAATTTATTCCACAGCTTAATAGGCCTCTGTTTACTTGAAACAGTGACCTTAACTCCAGAACTGACACAGCTTTCCAGCCCCACAGCTTGTCCTTGCCTTTCCTTGCCAGTCATTTTGCCTTTGCAGTTCCATTCTCATAGAATTAAAAATTCTTTGGTTCTATGTGAAAGACACAGAGCAGAAAGTGTGGATCTGCTGAGTGTTGTCAAATGAACAAAATAAATGCATTTTGGAACAAAAAAATTCCTTCTAATCTACTTATCATGAAAGGTCACCTTGAATTGGAGTGTGTTGGGCCACAGGATCTCTGTCCTGAGACTGAGAGGGCTTTAAACTTACCCAGAGTTTCAGAAATGGCTTGGTTGAGTTTTTGGAAATTTGCTTGTTCTGTCTGGGTGCAGATTCTTGCTGAACATGGAATTCCTCATGTGGTTTCACCTCAGCTCTGTAATTTAAAGTTCTAGGTAGGCTTTACATTGGAAAATAAATCTCCAGGTTGGACTTTGTTTCTGGTTTGCTTTTCAGATTTTCCCTTTGTATCAGCGTGATTGTCTTCATGCTTTTGTTTTGCTCAGCACTTCAGGTTTTTAATCTTCAGTGTTTAATGTGACTCGTGAGGAGAACAAGTTGTTTTCAAAATCAGAAGAAATTTGCGGAGGAAAAAATTAATCTAGGAAAATTTCTCCCGAGTGTGTGTGGCTTGCTGGCTGTGCAGAACAATCAGAGCCAACTAACCTGCTCTGTTTTCTTTCCTCGCTCAGGTCATGATTTTCATTTTCTCGTGTCATTCTCTTGAGGAGAGGAAATGATTGTAGTGGAACGTGTCACAAGCACGCCACTGCTCCGGAGCCTTTGCTGTTCAGAAACGTTCCTGGAAGAGCAAATTTAGCCCTTTGCTGTTTGTGTTGTGGAATCTGTCTTGGGAAAAAGGGAAATAAAAATGACGACTTCGTCTATCCGACGGCAGATGAAGAACATTGTGAACAATTACTCAGAGGCCGAAATAAAAGTTCGGGAAGCGACCTCAAATGACCCCTGGGGTCCTTCCAGCTCCTTGATGACTGAAATAGCAGATCTGACCTACAATGTTGTGGCCTTCTCTGAAATTATGAGCATGATCTGGAAACGACTCAATGACCACGGCAAGAACTGGCGACACGTCTACAAGGCCCTGACTCTCTTAGATTACCTGATTAAAACTGGCTCTGAGAGGGTGGCCCAGCAGTGTAAAGAGAATATTTTTGCTATCCAGACGTTGAAAGATTTCCAGTACATCGATCGAGATGGGAAGGACCAGGGCATCAACGTGAGGGAGAAGTCCAAGCAGCTGGTGTCCCTTCTGAAGGACGACGAGCGCCTCAAGACGGAGAGGGCCCAAGCCCTGAAGACCAAAGAAAGGATGGCTCAGGTGGCCACTGGGGTGGGCAGCAACCAGATCACCTTTGGCAGAGGCTCCAGCCAGCCCAACCTGTCCACCAGCTACTCAGAGCAGGAGTATGGGAAGTCTGGAGGGTCCCCAGCATCCTACCATGGCTGTAAGTACAGCAAACTCATCCCAAATCCCCTTCTCTGGAGGGCTGCTCTGGGGGTGGGAGTGAGTGGTGCCTGTGGGAGGGTGAAATGCTGCCTGCCAGGGGATCTGGGATCCCTCTGGATCTGCTCCGTGCTGTTGGTGTCTCTGCAGATGCCTGGGTAAATGTTTGCTCTGGACAGGACGTGTGCAGAGATGGAAATTGATTTTAAAAGCCCTTGTTTACTGTCAGTTCCAAAGGTAGCAGTGCCAGGCTGCTCATGTGAGCCTGGTCCAGTGTTTGCTGTGGTGGGGAGGGTGTGAAGGGCATTTTCTGTTTGCTTCTGGTTTTAAAAGGAGTGCTTGAAGATGTGTTCTTTTTGTTCAGGGTGGAATCATAGGATGGTTTGGGATGGGAGGGAATTTCAAGCTGATCTCATTCCACCCCCCTGCCATGCTCAGGGACACTTTCCACTATCCCAGGTTGCTCCAAACCCTGTCCAGCCTGGTCTTGGAATAAGAATAAATAAGAAATGCAAAATATTTCCTGAATAATTTTGCTACTTTATGCTGCTCCTATTGTGCTTTGCTGTTTAATCTTCCTTTATTGCTTACTCAGCAGTTCTTGGAAGAGGAATGCTTTAAATCTGTATTTAAATATTTAAATTCTCAGTATTTGGTGTGTGAGTGTTTGTCCTAAATACTATACTTCATTCTTAAAAAATGAATCCAGTGATGTGGGAAGAGCAAATTCTTTCCCCCAGTGCTTGGTGGGACTCCCTGCCATGTCAGGAAGAGGCCTGACCTGGCACTAAATCCTCCTTAATGTAAGTAATGATCTGATGAAAGCTGCTTTGGCTGCAGTGTCAGTGGTTGTGGTCTAATTCTGAAGGGAAATCTTTTCTTTAAATGAATATTCAGAGAGTGTGGAGGGCTGTGACTGAGCCAGGGTGCAGCAACCATTGAGCTTTAGGAATCTGAAGTTTGTCATGTCCTGTGTCCCAAAGTGCTTCTTTAATCATAAATCCATGAGTGGGGTCAGCCCTGCTGCTATTTGCAGGAGGAGATAGCAGAAAATCAAACCAGGATGGAGAAAATCTCTGTTAAAGCTCTGAAGACAAGCAGAAAAAGTTATTTTCAAAAGGAAATTTTTTTAACATAGAGGGTACAAAAAATGTGAGTGAAGGTACAAAAAATGTGAGTGAAGATTTCCAGCTATGAGAATCTTTGATCTTGGCTTTTAATTAGCAGAAGGATAACAAACATTTTAATTTTTCTGTAATAACAATTTTTCTATATATACTTTTTCTATAATAACCATACTTGAACACTGTGGATTTTTAAAAAAAAACTTATAAATTGTTACCTCAAAAATGACAACATTTTTCCTTTTCAAACCTTTAACTTGTTGTTGACTACAACAAAAATTCTCAATTTAGAAATAGCTTGAAATATTGATATTGGGCTGAAATAAATGCCTGAGTTTTGCTGAGCACACCTTGGATTTCACAGAATTATTGCTCCACCAGTCCCAGCTTTAATTAATGCCTGGAACCATTGTTTGGAATCCTGAATGCTCCCAGAGCCTCCAAAGGATTCTCAGCAGGGCTGAGCAATGCAGGGCGTGTTCCTCAATGTTTCCTGGGCTGCCTTAGGAATCTGGATGGGAGCAGGAGTTTGGCTGTTCCTCACCCCTCCAAGGGTGGATTTCCTCTCCCTCCTCCCTGTGTGTGTCCTGTGGCAGGATTGCTTTGGAGGTAAAGATTCCTTAAGCTTTTTTCTTCCTCACCCCCTAAGAAGCTTTAGAATCTCAGGGGTTTTTCTCCCCCCTCGCTCGGTTCTTCCTCTGTTCCAGCTCTCCTGGGCTTTTTTTTT